>CAUYQV010135049.1:0-85981 GCA_963574575.1 Galagoides demidoff
CATAACGGTTTTTGCCAAATAAACTCAAAGCCCCATTGATATTTAGAAAATAATTACAATCTACCCTTGTGGCATCTATTAACATTTCTTTAATTGTGTTTTGTCTCTCCAATTAGACTGTAAGTTAATTAAGGGTAAAAAAATTTCAGACATTTCTTTTGTAGCCATCACACTTAACACTATACTAGGGTGATTAAATATTAGATAATAAATTTAGGTAATTTACCACATTAATAGGTTACTATTAAGTAGAAAAAAATCACATAATTCTCCCTACAATTATAGAAAAAGCATTTGATAAATTTCCTCATTCATTCATAATAAAATTTTCCTCATAATAGAAAAGGCTATCTTTTACCAATTTTTTTCATCAGTTACCAGATTAAAAGCATTTATCTATAAATTCATAAATATCCTGCAGTAAACATCATACTTGAAGGAAAAATGTTCAAAGCACTCTTCACAAGCCAGAGAGGGATGGAAACACTGCTGTCACCAAAACTACTCAAAATCATCCTGGAGATACTAGTCAATGTAGGAAGATAAGAAAAAAATAATAGAAGTAAAACATGAAAAGCAAGAAACATCAGCTGGTAAAATTAAGACATGCTGAAAAATCACAGAATATACAAACAAATCATAAGGATTAAAAGTCTAGCAAGTTTTCTGGCTACAAAAACATACAAATGTAAATTTCTTGTATTTTTATAGTAAGAATCAGTTAGAAAATGTCACATTATGCACAAAGATTGGTGAAATTTAAAAAGCTAGATAATACCATATACTAACAAGGGTATGGGCAAATGAGAATTCTTATTTGCTGTGAAAAACTTCTTGGTAGAACCTAATAAGATTGTATATACATGTACCCTGTACCTCTTTTCATTCTTAGGTACATACCACTGAGAAATGGTTGTTATGTACACAAAGGAAATAACCCAAATGTCCATCAACAGTAGAATGAATAAATCAATCATGATATATTCAACATGATGGAACATATACTTTGAGCAATGAAGATGGATGACCCACAGCCTCAGAGATGAACATGGATGCATCTGAAAAAGATAATCATGAACAGAATAAAAAACCATAGAAGAATATATTTCGTAAAATCTGCAATTTACGAAGAGTGCAAGACAGATCAGCTATTACACATATTATTTGGAGATGTATACATAGGCAGCAGAAGTAAAAAAGCAAGAAAACAGGGAATATAAAATTCAAGACTGGTTACTTCTCGGTGAGGCTGTAGGGGATGTAGACAGGATTAATGAGGCGGTGGTGGTGTTCTATTTCTTCATGTGGATAGGGCAGAAACTGCCATTTATTATAATACTACTCTTTCAACTACATATTTCAATGACATTTTACACTTTTGATACATTTCATAAGAAAGAAGGGAGAGAAACAGAGAGGAAAGGAAGGAGGGAGGAAAGGAAGAAAAAAAGAGGGGTAATTATAAAATCCTTGAAATGCCAAGGAATGTAAGTCTGCCACGGTACCTTCTTCTGAATGAAATACCTACACTTCTACAAACACCACTGTAGCAAGATGTGTGCCACACAAACGCAGGAGGTTATAACATGACAGCCCACTCAGGGCTGAGATGACACTCCTTTCACTAAAATGAATGTCATTTGTTATGATGCAGATGTTTTATGGCTGAAAGGCATATAACTAGTATTTTCTTATTTGAAAAACAATAGTTTCACTAGATTAAGTTTCCTCTAAAATTTTTAAGTACTAGGTTGAAAACCAGAAGAATCTACTTTTACATTTTTTTGGTTATTTCCAATAAACCAAGAGCATGTATCAGACCACGGGGGATATTTTTTCTTCCACACTTTAGAAATCTGAAAGGTACTACTTATATGTATGGACATCAACCCCAAATAGATTTAAATCTAAATGATGTTACTGAGAGGCAAAAAGGCAACTAAAGCACCAACACTCCTGAGATCAGCCAAACAGACTTTTGGCAAATGCTAATATAAATGTTTTCATAACCTATGTTTTTTAAGGTCACTATAGAAATTTTATAGTTACACATATCACCATTTTCAGAGACTTATTTCTCAGGTCTTGAAGGGCTGGAGTCTGCTACTCAAACACGAAGTCAGTAGAGAAGTTTTAAGCTTGGAAATCTCCTCTAGTGTTATTGCACTATACTCATATCTGCACATGCAGTGAGGGAAGGTGGGGCATGGGGAAGATGAGGAAAACAGATCCAGAGACTGTCTGCAAAGCATCTGTTCCAGCAACCCAGTTGTGGGCCTTCTCCTGAACCAGTGAAACTCCATCTGGTGTGGAAAGCTAACTGTTCCCCAGGTGGTGTGCCCACCTGTCAACTGACAGTTGGGCTCGTGCCACTGAGAATAAGGGCAGACACATTTTGGCACAGGCCTTTGGAGCATTTCTTTGACTTAATGGCTGAGACTTGAGATGAAGAGATGAGGAAACACAGAAAAAAAAAAAATGCAATGGGCCCTGCTGGTCCCAGGCATCAGCTAGGGAATCTAGGTCACGCCTAGAACAGGCGTCTGATGGGGAATGCCACAGAGGGCGGAGAGTGGCAGGGAATGTTGCCAGCCTCTCCCTTTCTGGGCTTGCCAGCCCTTGGCAAGGATTCTGGAAAACGAGACATCCCAAGTCAGACGCATTTCCGCACATTCCTTTCCCTCCCCCTGCCTCTAGCTACTTACATGTGGCTAATGGACAGACGGCAGAAGCTTAAAAAATAAATAAATAAATAAAACTAGGATATGTAATCTATGTTTATCACCAAGTGTTTAGGTTTAAAATACACTTTTAAAAAGTCTCGTAAAACTCTGTGCTATGTATTTATTCCAAATGATGTCCAAAATTTGGGGGTTTTGTTTCAGGACACAGCCTTGCTCTGTCATCCAGCCTACAGTGCGGAGGCATCATCATAGCTCACTGCAACCTCCAATTCCTGGGCTCAACCAATCCACCTGCATCAGCCTCCCTAGTAGCTGGAACTATAGGTGTATGCCATCACGTCTAGTTAATTTTTCTGTTTTTGTTGTAAAGATAGGGGGTCTCACTATTGCCTAGGCTGGTTTTGAACTCCTGGGATCAAGAAATCCTCCTGTCATGGCCCCCCAAAGTATTAGGAATAAGCATGAATTACCGTGTTCAGCCTGATGTCCAAAATCTCTTTTGTAATTCATTTGGCTTTAGAATCAGATGACATATCATGGTCAATATCTTCAGTGATGATGATGTTTGGTTCCAAAGAGTAAGTTTTATTTATCAGAACTATGGAAGCAGGCGCTTAATTAATACATATTAAATAAAAGAATGAATGGATATATGCAAAACACACATCCATAGTTCTTAGATAAATTCCTAATTGAATGGGCAGCAAAGCATGTTGGTGGGTGGCCAATATATTTTTATTAAAAAAACAAAACAAAAACACAAAAACCCTGCTGAAGTTTTCTTATATGACTCATATGCCAAAACCCAGACCATTTCAATGGAGGAAAGGAGACATTGCTGAAATAGCCAGACAGCCTTTCAAGGTGATCCTGGATGTAGAGATTATCAACCTTTTAATCATTACATCATTGCTTAAAGGATTTCTATCCATGTGTTCCCTGTTTTCTCTGTCCACTATCCCTAAGGTTATCAAGGCACTAGGCTGCCCTTTCCCCTACTGGGCTGGATTCCAGAGATATCTCCGACTGGTTCTCAGACATAACGCCAGTCCAAAGATTCTTTAGGCCTATCTTTATTTTGTCAAATCCTATAACAAAATGAATTTTCAAACCCAGGTATACATGTATTTTTTTGTTTTGAAAACAAGGACCCAAATTATATCATTTCCTCTTATAACACTTTTTTCCTGCAAAGGTAATACATCATCAATTTTAAAAATCTCAGTGCTGAAAAGACGACAGCATTCATACACTTCTGGTTCATCTCTTTAAAAAGTCTTATTCCTTCATAGTTACTTCCCATACACACACACACACACATATTACAGGCACATTTACATGCAGACATATAAAGGAAGTATTCATAAAGGATGAGTGGTGGACAAACACAAAGCCGTGCTTTGATGTTAAAGATGCAGCTCTTCACTGTTGAGAAAGACATGTAATTGAATTCTTGGTAATCACTGAGAATAGTGTCTATTGTTGAATATAGAGCGCTCACAGAAGGCTTGTCTAGGGAGTTGACTCTGTTCTAAGGTGAATTCTCCATAGCTCAACTCTAACATGAAAGACAGCCTGGCAATGAGTCAAATGCCCAGGCCAGAGTGTTCTGTGGATCCTGTGGGGTCACTCAAAAGACCAAACAAGGCACCCTATACTTGGCCTAATGTGAACTGAGAAACTTGGGCAGCATTTGGCCCCAGGGTGAGGCTGTGCAGAACCTGTTCATGCTCCCTGCACATACTTTGGTGCACACTCAGCACCTCTCCATTTGATTATTATCTTTCCCTAATAAAGAATGAGCATTTTAGTAGATGTTCTGATCCTCAGAATGCAGAGGCAGAGAGTATGGGTGAATTGTACTCACTAAAGACAGATTTGGGTTACCAAACTTCTGTTCAAATAGGAAAATAATCTCTGGAAAATGCGCAAAAATGATTTTACCTTATTCTTGTCTCTCCTAAGTACCAATATTACAAAATACTTAAATGACTATGCTATTGGTAAGTGGGAAGTTTAGCATGAAGACTGATGAATATCAAGAGTCTGCTATAAAAACACATTATCTCAAATATAATTTATACAAATGCACACACGCTGTTTTTAAAATCCACATTCTTAAGTGCAGATGTGTTTTCAGTGTGGTCTCAGAGGGAAGGTTTCTATACAGGGTTTAGTCTGTGAAACAATTAGAGAAACAGATGAAAGGCATTTCAGATGATTCCCCCAGAGACACAATGGTTCTCAAGACTCAAAGCTTGTATACCCTACTGGGCTAGTAGATACTTTTTTTGACATTTACCACCTGCTTAGCAAATGTCATACCAGTGAATCTTGATAGTCACCACATTTCTGATTTCCTAGACTAGATCATGTCTTGTTTTATAAGGTTTTTATTTAGATCTCCTTAAAAATTGCATTTTCCCAATATACTAAATGTAGTTCCAATCTTAAAAAGAAAACAAAAAAACCCCTTTTTACTATTTACATCTTATCAGAAATACAGATTATGTTTTAATATGATATTAAAGATTGTTCATTCAGGAATAAAACATGAAAATTCTCAACTAAGTTCTAGTATGGTACAAAAATAAATAGTAATGAAATAGAGACAATACAAAGATTGGATAATAGCAACAAAAAGGCAGTAGGGTATATCACATAGGTACTTTAAGTATCTATTACCATTTTCTCTTAAATGTCCTAATATTTAAAGTATTTTTAGAAATGCTTCATTAATGATAATTCATTACTATTATCTAAATTGTTCGTTCCATCCCTCTTTAGAAGTGAATTAACATTACTTTGCTCTAAATCAAATGGTTTTGAAAACTATCCATTGAAATGATGCACAATGAGATGAACTTGGTCTCTAATGCTCTGTGCTATATCCAAGGGCACAGCGCACTGCTTGGCCTACCATAAGCACTGCATAAATTTGCTTATCTGAGAAATATTTACTAAGCATTTACTGTGTGTAAGGAGCTGCTCTAGGCACCTATGAATACACATACATCAAAACAGAGCCTTGAACAATCAACATTTGCTGATTTGATAAAAGGTATATCAGCTTCCTTCTTAAAAGGAACACTAAATGTTTCTGAAACACACATAGTACAACTGTATGATTGAAAAAAGACAAGAGTAGTATGAAATCAATACTCATAATCCTTCTGAGAGCTAAGATATATTTTCTAAGGTCTCTATCCTTCAGTGGGCCTACAACATTCTAAAGAATAAGGAGAAGAATTTAGGAATCCACTGTCATTTTGAGGTCAGATGAGTTGTTCTAAAATCCCAGATGCAGGTGGCTCATGATGGGAATCCCAGCACTCTGAGAAGCAAAGGTGGGAGGATCACTTGAGGTCAGGGGTTTGAGACCAGCCTAAGCAAAAGCAAGACCCTGTCTCTACTAAAAGCAGAAAACCTAGCTGGGTGTGGCTACATGTGCCTGTGGTCTCAGCTTCTTAGGAGGCTGAGACAGGAGGATGGCTTGAGCCCAGAAGTTCAAGGTTACACTAAGTTATGATCATACCACTGTACTCTAAGTGACACAGTGAGTTCTGTCTCAAAAAATAAATAAATCTAATTTTAAGAATAAATAAAATAAAATCCCAGACTATCTTTCCTCTATCATATGTTATTTGGGTGGTAGAGGATGTATTTAATTAAAGGTACTAAAAAAGGAAAACTATTATCTAATGCAAAGATTGCCTTTTTAACTCTTATGATGGTTATTTGTTTCTCATTCAAGCACTGGAAGGTTGACATTTAGAAGATTTATAGTTCTCTTTAGAATGGCTAGCAATTACCAAAATATGGCATGTTTTTTTATATGCCTTTTTTTTAAACTGTTTACTCTGCCCTCAAAGACCCATTAGTACTTTTCCTCTCCCTTCTCATCTCTCTTAAATTGATGAATGAACAAACACATAAATAAATGGAGTCCGAGAACTGCAAGAGCCTGGTTACCGCCAGGAAAGCTTAGGGAGGAAGATGGGTGTTTACAGAAATGGCCTTAGGTGTCACTAGATCTCTAATGAAGTCTTGTGTTATTTCTAAAAACAAAATGGACAGAACAGTAAGTTAAGCCCAAATCAGAAGGCTTTCTCCCGCAATTACTAGAACACAATAGCCACTGTGTTTCACAAATACATAAAAAACACACTTGGCTTCATTTCTCAATATATTACTTTAATTTCAATTGAGCTCATTTGTAAAAAAAAAGAAAACAGGTCCATCTACAAATTGGCAGCTGGGGCTTGTCCATGTAGCACACATACACACAAAATTAAATTATATTTTTAAAATAAAATACAATGTTTTTGTCATTTTTGAAAAAAATTCAGAGATTGTTCTGGTGGAGTGAAAAAAGTAAAGTCCAAAGACTCAGGCTGAGGTCACTCGTTTGATCTTGCATAATTTTTTACTTCATTTATGTGGCCCTGTGGTCTTTCATTTATAAAATGGGTATTTCTGTATTCTCAGTAGAGAGAATTAACCTAATACAATGTATGTGAAACATACTTTCCACTGTGCACATGATAGTTCATATTAATTCCAGACCCTCCTCTGTGCTCCCATAGTACTCTTTACATACTTCCATGGCAGTTACCTTAATGTACTGTAAGTAACTATTACGGTATACGTACGTACCTCAAGAGAAGGGGCCATCTTACTTGTTCCTGCACCACCTAGCGCAAAGCTTGGCACACAGTGAGTGTGCAAAACATATTGGTTGAGAGAATGAACACAAGTTGTTCTTCTTCATAAGAAATTTAAAACAGTGAAGTATGCTTCAAATTCTGAACCAAGGTATTTTTCATCTTTGGAAAAATCTCTTTGGCCAAGTCTTGGATAAGTAGGCCTATCTACAAACAAGATAGTTTCTATAGACAAATATTCACATACTGGTCACTATATGAGGCTTAAATTTGGGTTATTTAAACAAATAATGGACAAAATTCTCTTTAACACAGATAAAACACCTGAATCAGGTCCGTAGGGTAGCCAGTCCATCATCTAGGCAGTCTTATTGCACAAATAAAACACTTAAGCTTCTGTATCATTTATAGCCCTAAACAAGAATTACCCATGGAGCTTCAGGTAACTAATGTCTATCACAACCAACCAATAACAATGCCATTTGTTTGGACTTTCATTTTTATCTCAAACACAAGGTTTTACATGTTATCTGTCTGCCTACCTATCTACCAACATTCCTACCTACCTGCCCCTCCTAACTAAAATTGAGAAGCTGGCACTTTAATTCTACAGGGAGATAGCTTTTATTTGCTAGTCTTATAAATATGAAAGTCAAATAAAAGGATTGTGACCAATAACTGTAAAATTTTTTTATGGCATATAAACTCCAAATAGGTTCCTACATTAACATTTAAACTGGACGACACGCTACAGGAACTTGGTTATTTTTTGGTAAGCTGTCTATTCTCTTTAACCCAAAAAGGTATAAACAACAAACCTTGCTGAAGTCTGAGGTGGAGGAAAGACAGACTTTAAAACCTAACTTGGTTTTACCAATTAACATTCAGATTGTACTCTATAGTGAGGACACACAGAAGCACATGCGTACATTCACACACATAAACTTCAGTGCTGGTGTGCAGGGACAGGCTTCCAGTTACGAGGATATGAATTCACAAACACATTCATCTAGCATTTCCCAATGGAAAGCATGGGCACCTCATTAAGGGTCGAACGTAGGGCACAAAAAAGTGCAACGACCTTGCTCAGTTTGGCTCGTCTTTCACATCCAAGCTCCTTGTAAAACAGGCCAACCATGACAGGATGTTTAAAACTTGCAGCATTAAAAAAGAATCTAGGGTCACATAATTATTTCATAAATATATGTAAGACCAAGAAAAGTTTGATGCTACTTGGTTTCCTGCAATACAAAGGTGAGTTAAAACCAACTTTGGAATTAATAGCTTTTGGAGATCTGAAAACTTTCTAATACCAGGATTTTCAACTCTGCAATTTAACAACAACCCTGCTGTTGGCCTTTCCTGACCTGTTGTGAAGTAAATCAGGCAAACTAATGTGGGCTAACAAGTCTTTTTCACACTGTTCGATCCCCCTGCCTTTCCTCTGCAGACATTGCCTTTCTCCCACTCTGTCTCACCATCCTCCGTCAAAGCACACAAAATGGCCACTGTAACCCTGCTTCACTGCTCATTAGATCACAGGGTAGTCAAGTGGAACTGCCCATGGTTCCCAAAGGAGAGCTATACTTCAAAAATCTGTCCATGTCAAATGAAGAAAAAAACCCTGAGCGTGGGGTCACCCAGATCAATGATCAAAAGAAACTGAGAATGAAGGGGAAAAAAGCACACCCTCGTTTTTGTTAAAAACACACACAGGTCTGATTTATTATAAGGAATACAGAGATAGGATGGAGTTCCTCCTCTTATGCTGTTTTCATTCTTTTACTCAGTAATTAGTTGTTAAACTTCAGACTTTTGGAAAGTCTGCAACTAATCCTTAAAATTTCTCAAAAAGAAAACCCACTCCAGGAAATTCATTTTTAAGGTGGACTCTTAAATGTTTCTAAAAACACTTGAGAAGCAATAAAAGTAATATAAAGTAATCCACTTTTAATGCTTAGGAAGATTCTATTTAAATCTCAAAGTAAGAATTGGTGTGATATGCACTCTAAATAACCCAAGTAACCTCTTGGGCCTTCAAAGAGAAGAAAGTCTGTCAATCACATCATGAGAACACCCAAGTGACATGCTATAAAAGGCAGATTCTTGGTTTGGGGAAGGCCACAGATAATCTTATAGGTAGGTCTGTACCTTGTTCGATTGTCTCCTCCATTGTTATGCTTTTCAAAATATAAGATTCTAGACTTCTTTTATACTTTTTAAAAAAGATAATGCTACTAATTTAACAGTACTGCAAAGCTGACACATTAGAAATTAAGCCAGAATGACATAACTAGAAGAGCTTAAAGAATAAATCAAATTTCACAAGTGAAAATCATCAAAAGATCTGATTTACTGGCTTCTTTACAGCTAAAGAGAAAATAACATTTTATTGGCTAATGATAAAAAAAGTTTTGACAAGAATATAGTATATATGAAAGTAAAATAAATAACATCAATTGCTTATAATTTAATCTAATACAATTTAGGAGGGTATGAAAAAGTCTTCATTGCTTTTTTTTAACTTTTCTTTAAATTTTCTTTTTATGTTTGAAGTTCATTCTTCAAACATATTGTGCCTAAATTCAATTTCTCTTTTCTGTTCACTTTTGTATGTTTAATAAGCACTAGTGTGGCACTTACTCTATACCTGGCACTGTCATAAATGCCTTATGGAACATTAACCCATTTAATCCTCATAACCAGCGTGGTCCCTGTGGCTCAAGTGGCTAAGGCGCCAGCCACATACACCTGAGGTAGTGGGTTCGAATCCAGCCTGGGCCTGCCAAACAACAATGACAGCTGCAACCAAAAAATAGCAGGGCGTTGTGGCGGGTACCTGTGGTCCCAGCTACTTGGGAGGCAGAGGCAGGAGACTCACTTAAGCCCAGGAGTTGGAGGTTGCTGTGAGCTGTGATGCCCAGGGGGATAGCCTGAGGCTCTGTCTCAAAAAAAAAAAAAATCCTCATAACCACCCTGTTAACATGAGGTTGCTGTAATAAAGGGGGAAGAAAATGGTGACCAACATTTAATACTGGTTGAGCACTCTCTATGTGCTAAGTCCTCTTCTAATCCTGACCATTCACCAGAAGGTAGGTTCTAGGATTTGTCCCATTTTACAGATTAGGAAAAAGATTTAAGTGTTAGCCTATTATTCAGATGGCCAAATGTAAGAAAGATATAAATCCAGAAGGTATGACTTCAAAGTCTTCTTGTTTGTCACTTCCAAACCCAAAGTATGACATTATCCACTGAGTTAAAACTTGTGTATATCCTACAACCTAGTAACTCCAGTTTTATAAGTGCACGCTTGAAAAATGCTAGCATGCCCAGGGAAGATGTACAAAGGCATTCCTCAACAGCTTTGTTTATAATCACGGAAATCTAGAGACAACCTCAAAGTTTATCAAATAAGGGGATGCACAAATAAAATTATGTCAAAATCATGTTCAGGAACATAATGTATCCGTGAAAATAAATGAACTAGATTTACATGTATCATAGAAACTCAATAATATAAAGAAAAAAGCACAACATAAAAAATATCAAGTACCACTTATGTAAATTTTTATCACATAAACTATTGTTGTATATTATTTAGAGACAAATTGTGTATGTAGTAAAAGTATAAAAATGTGTGTTGGGCAAGATATATACCATTTCAGCTTATTACATGCTTCTAACAGAGAGGCAGGAAAAGGAAGAAATATAAATGCAACTTTAATGATGTCTTTTAAAAAAAGATCAGAAACAAACATGGTAAAATGTTAACATCTGGTAAATCCAGGTAAAAGGCAGCTGGGTTTGTCTATTATATTATTTTCTGTACTAATCTGTACATTTGAAATTTTTCAAAATGAAAACAACAATAAACAGAGAAGGACTACTGAGATGTACAAGGACTATCTGGAAAGTATCCAGCCATACAATACGAAAAATAGTATTAATGGTGGCTGGATACTTTCTGGACAGCCCTCATATGTCCTCATTTAATCATAAGCAAATCTTTCCTATGAAATTTGAGTACACGGTTCCTCTAAGGCCCTATCCTTCATTTGACTCAATGAACTGCTTAAAAAATCAGACCATTTTAACAAGTTGGAGATTAAATTGTTCAATTTTCTTCAAATTACTAGAATGCCTTACTGCCGATAAGAGTATCATCTTACATTTTAAGAGTATCATCCTTAAAAAAATTAATATATAGTCCATATTTCGTTATGCTGCTAAGCAAAATTCATTAAGTTGAGGTTTCCAACATTTTCACATTCAAAGTTTGGTAATAAAGTAGACTGATAGTTGTAAATTAGAGCTGAACAGGGCACATGAGTAGTAAAGTGAAAGACTTCTCTCTGCACACTTTCTTTGTACCTTCTTTCAACTGTACCATGTTTTTTTGTTAAACATTCAGATTACTAAAATAAGAGTAAGTGATGTTTAAAGATTATGTAATCTTATACAGAGATTCAAATGAAAACAATAGAAATACATTTTCTATGGGATGTTAGTCATATAATCTTAAGTGACAGAGAATAGATCAAGTAATTTCAACTACAATTCTTTATAAACTTATACATATTTGTGAACAAAGTGAGTTAGAGAAAAGTTGTTACTCTAAAAATAATTCCAGCAAAAGTAAATCCAGGAATTATAGGCTTCTCTCTTGCTTTAACATCTTAAAAACACCACATGAAATGGTGTTTTCACAACATTAAATAGTACACATTTTTCAGTTCATCCTTAACAATCATATGACAAACTTTTGATTAACTAGAATCGGAACAAGAACAAGTAATACAAGAACCAGAATTTTGAATTCCAAAAAGAATTAGAATTTTGTATTCCAGTTAACAGATGAAACTACAAAATCACAGACTCACATTAAATCAGTGGTTCTCAACCTTCCTAATGCTGCAATGTATTTTCATTGTTACAAAGGGGTCATGACCCACAGGTTGAGAACCGCTGTTTTACCAAAAAGCAATGTTTAAGACTAGTACTATATACTTTCTGCATCCGCACGGCTAGAACTAAAAACTACAATGGAACTACAATATTCAGAATCATTAAAGAGAGATGATTTCCTTAGAGCAGAAAACTGCGCTAACCCAATTTAAACAACTTAATGACATGAAAAGAAAACAAAGAGTTTCTGGTAAAGTATAGAAGAGATAGCTGTAGCAGTCAAAAATTTCTGTTAACAATAACTGGCCATCACTCAAGCAACTTCATGTTTTAACTTAAAGTCTGTTTTCTCTTTTTCACTTAAAAAAGAAACTTAATTTGCTTGTTAATATATAAACCATTGCAAAGCCAATGTTAATTAAGAAAAAAAACCCAGGAAGATATCAAGATTTAAGCTTAAGAAAGTTTAATTTAATTTAAGTTTAATTTAAAAAAAAATAGAAAATTGGTATGCTATAGTCCCAAACTATAGCATGGGAATATAGAAACACATATTTCTACATTTATATCTATTCACACATTTAAATAATTCAAATATTTAGACTTGCCTCTCTAACAAATTTGATGAGTACCACTTTAAATGAAACTGTATCAGAACAGAATAAAATATAAATCTTACATATAATTTGAAAAGGTGTTCTTTCTTAAGAATTTGTGTGTTGCCTAATGTGCACAATGTGAGGGTGTTCAGAATGCCCCCGGGGTGAAGGGCCCCAACTACAACTTGAACTTTATCTTAGAATTGAAAACAATGGAACCTAAACATTTGTCCCCTCCTATTAATCTGAAATAAAATAAATAAACAAAGATATGTAGACAGTTAAAAAAAAAAGAATTTGTGTGTTTTTACATTTTGGAAAATCAGGGCATATGTCTGGATATAATAATTTGCTTTCCAATAACAACAACAACAGTAATAACAATACTATTAGTATATATAAATTGTACCTTTATCGCAAGATCTTTTTTGGTCTATTTTTCAGGATCCCTCTAATGATTATTCAATCTTCCCTTCAACAAAATACTCTAAAGCATGATGAGAGAACTTTTCTTTTATATAGCACAGTTAACAACTGTAATTCTTCAACCAGCTGTTCTCTAAGGCTTTCCCTGCCAAGCTCTTATTTTCATTATTTCTTTGTTCTCCCTGTCTAAACTGTACACAAGTTACCCAGATTTTCCATTTTGGCCCCTTTGTGAAACCCTTATTTTGGCTTCACAAATAATTACTCACAACCACAGTCTAAAAATAAATAATACATTACAAATTCTACATGTTAAAATTATATTATTCTACGCACTCTCCAAATTATTTTACAGTTCATACATAGAACCATCTTCTCATAAGGCTCCGGTGGTTTCTCATTTATAAAAGTGATTCCAGTTACTTTGTGGAGCCACTTGCCATCTAAACATTTTTTTGCATTCTTTTAAACCCCATTAATCTTATTTCAGGTATGGCATGAACAAGTTCAATCTCTGTACACTGTTCTTGGGACAACTCCATCCAGACACCTAAACATGTTAAATTATAAGCCTAAATAAAACAAAATGAAACCCTATTTGACTCTTCTCCTTTGTGACTCAGTAGGAATATTTTTTGATGAAAAATTTGTGTGTGTACAGATTTAGATTTTAGAATTTCTAAAATTTAATGGCAATTCCCATGTCATTATCGGATACTGTGATTTCAAACACATCCAAGACCCTAACAGGCCCAGTCAGGTGAAAATTATGTGGTACCTTAAAATAAAATGCTGCTTTCCTTCACTAGATCTTTGTAGAACATCTTTTTGGTACTAAAAGTCTATATCATATCTTCATTTGAAACTACTAGATAACTGTGTCCTCAAGATATAAATATTCAAAGTAGTTAAGTGAATATTTAAATAGTACAGTCATGGTTCAAGTATGAAATTCTACATAAAGAGATATCACCCCCTCCCCCCAAAAAAGACGTAGATACCAGTAAACAAAAGAGAAAGGAGACCCTATAGGCAAATTACTCAAGTGTGGATTAGATCCTTTCCAGCAGAGCCCACGTGCACAAGAATAGCCACTTGTAAGCTTTGCCCAGCCTATCATATGTACCATTGCACATATTGAGTCTGCTGTTTTTATGAAAGGCACTGCAATTCATAGGTAAAGAAAAAAATAATGGCAAGGAGAGAACTCCTGATTTTAAGTAGCAGAGTATTCTATTCATCTCAAAAGATGGAAGCAGGTATCTTTCATGACATGTTTTTGTTCTTAGAGGAAGAAGGGCAAAAATATGTATGTGATTGTCCTATTTGTGCTAACACAGCAGAGCTTTTCAAAGTCACTGCCAGAAATGGACTGGTTTTCTTACCTGCTTTTTCCATGCTTTAAGTTAAGGATGTCTGCCTCATTGTAAACCTTGCTGGTTCCCCCAGTCTGGCTTTGCTGTGATTACTGGTCAAAACCTTTAATTACAGTATATAGTTTGTGCAGCTGCCTGGAAATTGGTCTCAGGGTCAGTGGCTCTTCCCGTTCCCCTCTTTCCATTCTTTTGAAGCAATATTGCTGAACTGAAGGCATTGTTCCAGCTTTCTGGTGTGCGCTGTCTGGGGCACATTATGAATAGCTTTGCAATCACTCTAGCAATTGGTTCTTCAACAGCCTTTAGGTTGTCAATTGTAATTCATTGGCTCTAGCCACCTTTTCTCTTTTCATTCTCTTAAGGTCTTTTATTACTTAATTTGCAATAATATTAGGGAATGTCTTCTTCAGACATGTCACTAATGCCTTACTGATTATAAGGCTGGGGGTACATTTGACTTTCACACATTTGCCTATTAAGATGTTTTATTTTTTTTTTTCATCTCTGTGACTTGTGATGCCAATCTTTGCAGTATCTTACAAAGAATTTTGCTCACACCTGAAGTCTTCTCTCTAAAGATTAATTTAAAGAATCGTCTTTAAAATATTCTCATTGGGATTAACTTATGTAGCTATAGTTATTTTTATAACTTCCCAATGTTATCATTTCTCATTTTTGTAATAAAAAATTAAGCTTTCATATTTTCTTCTCATAATTATGCTCTATTCTATTTTAATGTATAAAAATCACAGTTTTGAGCTTTATACAATTCAGAAATAGTTAACTAAGAGAGAGAGGTTTTTGACTAGAAATCAATGCCTATGAATTCAGAACCTTTTTCAAAGACTTACATTTCCTCCTCCTTAGACATCTTTTTATAGATTATAGAAGAAAACATTCAAACTATTCAAAATGAGTCCTCATGCTTCTGCATTATAGAATCAATAGAAAAAAGTTTCTATTTTATTTTAAGAAGAAAGAACTAACAAATATATCTCTTGACCTATTAAGGAAAAAAAAAACCTTTGGTGTACTATGTCTCAGATTCTTAGTTCTGGATAAAATCCAGCAGATTAACCCCCTCATTAGTCTCAGCTCTCCTAGAGCAACCAAGGGTATTTTTAAGCAGACACTATGTAATAATAATAATGATAATAATTATCATAATGATAATAACTAACGCTTATTGTGCTTTTTATCTTCAAAGCACCTTGCTGACATTAACTTCGTGTCTATTTTCAAATTAATTTAACTCAACAAATGTTATATTAACTTGTAAGCTATGGAATGTATAGTGGCTGACTACTTTTCTTTTGCAAATAAGAAATAAATAAAAGCAACTAAAGTCCAAGAAAATGGTATCTTAAACTTTTACCTCAAAATCAGCCATTGTGTTTGCTGAATGAGGAGCAATGAAATACTAATTTTTATAAAATACAAAATTTGAAATCCATATATTAAGTGTGAAGTTTATCATTATAACCACTCAAATATATATTGCTTTGAAAAGGACCAAAGGAGCCAAATATTGTTTAGACAGAATAAGTTTCTAATGTCATTCGTTAGCATTTACTATGTTACAAAATATTTAAGTATGTGAATAAAAGTATTAAATGAAAGGATTTTTTAAAATCCTTTTAAGTTTCACTAATAAATGATTTTATTAACTAAAAGGCTACATTTGTTTTTATCAAGTGGAGTTCATTACTTTAAAACCATCTCAATTATGTCGAGAGCTTCATTACATACAATTCTCTGAGTGAAAAATATAAACAGTAAAAACGTTTCCAATTCTAGCAAATGAAATGAAATAGAAGTTAAAATATAGGCAATTAATAAAATAATATTATTCTATATGCCTATCAAATATAAGCAATTAAGAAAAACATATTATTCAGTCAAGATGTTCTGCCACTCTGTATAAGAGATTTTGGGAAAGAAATTGCAACCTGACACGGGGTTAAACAAGGTCCTCAAGGGACAAACATAAGTATATGAAATTAAACATTCATAAATATGATGATTAACAGATTAAAGTTTTTTTTTGCAGATTAAAGTTTTTTAAAACTACACATTCACATGGTTAGAGTAGTGAAGATTCATGGAAGATGCGTTCCTCTACAATAGTCAAAAATCAAGTCTGGTGTAGAAGAAAACATAGAAATTCAAGGATAGAAATAGATGGAGTTGGAGTAAGCAAACAACAGAGCAGTAAGGAAATCTGGACAGAGCTGATGGCATGAAGTCAGTAAGAAAGCATGTGTAGTAAATGTGAAGGTGGTCACTCTTTCAAGCAGCTATCGCTGTCCTTCTACTGTGACGAATTGGTTCCAGGATCTCCTGGGGATACTAAAATGCAAGGATGCCCAAGCTCCTGATATACAACTGCATACAGTTTGCATATAAACTAGGCATATCCTCCTATATACTTTAAATCATTTCCATATTACTTTTAATACCCATTACAAAGTAAATGCTATGTAAAAGTTGTTCTGGGAACAATGACAGGAAAAAGTCTGTATATGTTCAGCACAAATTTTTTTCCAAATATTTTTGATCTGTAGTTTGTAGAGTCCATGAATGAGCAACTCACAGATACAGAGGGCTAACTGTACACTGAGCACCAAGACTTAAGAAAGCCATAATTCCTGTACTTCAAGGAGCTTACAGTCTTCAGGGGTAGATAGAAAAGTTAATAGGCAAAGTTCTAATATTATGACTTGGATAAGCCCAGAGTGCTGAGGGAAATCAGAATGGGGCACATAACTCAGACAGGGGTGTTCAAAAAGACTTTTTATGTGGTTTTCTTATAGGAATAGAAATAGTGATAAACATTAATGAGAAAAAAGAGGAATTCGATTGTAAATCACATTAACATACAAGATCTGTGGATCTTTATTTGATTCTAGAATTAGGGTGTTTTTTTTTTAACATGTATCATGAAAACTTGATAGGAAGTATGTTCTTTCTGGTTTGTTTTGAGAAATATGGAGAAAGGGTTTGGGGATATGAACTATCAGGAAGCTCTAAGCAGCACTGCAGAGGCAGAAGTGGGAGAATAGGGCAACGAAAATGTCTTGATATGAAAAATGAGAATTGAAAGAAGTTTCAAAATTTTCTAACTTTACATAAATTGAAGATATGCATGTGACTGAATAAAGGAAGACACTAGAAAGGAAGAGGATTTTATAAAAGAATATAAATTATATTTTGGACGGGCATTTTCATACTTTGAAATGTATTACCTTGTTATCCTATGTAAATAATCTGCGTGATAAAATGAACCATTCTTCTGCAATGTACTTCTTAATGGAAATCTTACTAGTTTGGGGTAGACATGGCACATTCTCATCATATTGCCCCATTTGTAAAGAAAACAGAGGAATACAGAGGGAAGTGGTGAGATCATGATGGCTACAAGTAGAAGCAAGGCAATCAAGTATAGACATTAACTTTCTTTAAAAGTACATATAAAAAGAAAAAAATAATAGATATGCAATAAATACAGTATTCTATCTGTTTTGGTACTACTCTGAGCTTAAAAGATGTTCTTTGCACACTTATAATAATATCATTTTTGTAACTAATGAAATGATTACTAATTCAGCTTTTCTTATAGGTTAGTAAACATTTTCAGAAGATAACCAAATCATTCAGTGGAAAATGGACTTCCACACCCTCTTATTATTTCCCCAGATTTAATCCTAACAGTGTGGAGTACATCTGTAAGGAATGAACAAAAATTTGTATTTCTCTTATCATTTTAGAATAAGCATACATCCCATCAGGGAGTTTTCAAACTGCTCACACCATAGGTATGGATACTGCTCCATGTGAAGTCAAATCGGTATTCTAAAATAGTGCCAAAAAGTCAGTCAAGATACTTGGAGCACTCTTAAGATTTAAAATATATGACACTTTCAAATGATTATTTTACAAACACACATTTATCTCCATATGTAGAATGTAATATGAAATTAAACGAAGTATTTCAAATGATTTAAATACTGCATTTCATTTTTCAATCAAATGTTTATCATGTTAAATCCGACAAGATATTCACTACTTTATAGAACCACCAGAAAACATGACCTGTGAACATGCAACATAAATATGAAATTAAAAAATTTAAAGTAGATTATTTAGAGACACATTGTCTGAAAATTTCAATCTGTCAAAATCCTTTCTGATCCTCTGTAAAAAGAAAAAAGGTATAAATAATCGTCTATGTGGAAGACGTGATTATAAGTAAATGTGATAACTAAATACTATAAAAATATGCTAGTACCCTTGTCTGGAAGATACCTACATACTCAAAAGTAAGAACTAAATAAACTATTCATGACAGAATACTGAATGTATTGTTCAAAAAATCTAAATATTCATAACAAAAATAAAAACATCGTTTAAAAAAGCTAGTAATGTTTATATTATAAAAATACTTGCAAATACTCTTCTTACATTTATATTCTATTCTTTTCACATTTACACTTTATTCGTTTCAAAACATGAAGTTTTATGCACATCACAACAAACTAAATCACAATTGCATGAAAATTGAGAGATCACAAATTTTAACTTTAATATGGACCCCCTAATTTAGAAGCTGTATTTTCCTGGGCTACAACTAATGAGCCATGAATCCAACAGACTCACTCGACCTTATAATTCTGCTTCAAAAATGTGTTTCATAGTTTTCATAATTCTTAATTAAGATTTAGTTGAATTAGAAAATATTCAGCAAATAGTTAACACTGTATTTTGATCTACTATTTCTGACAAAGTTAAATACTTTTAGATTAAGAACATAGATAAATATCAAATGAGACTGCTCAAAATGTGGGCTATTTCTTTCATTGTTAAGAAAATGTGTCATTTTATAAGACACAGCAATGCCCAATGAAACAAAAACAAGATTTTAGAAGCCAGAAGGTAAAACAATCACAATCAGCAACTGTGTAGTGGGAAAATAGATTACATTTATTGGCTACTATATCAACTTAACTTCTCATAAAATCTTCCTGATCTATTAAATAACTTCAGAACTGAAGTATGCTCTCCCATGGGAGTTGTAAAACAAATTAGATACAATTACAATTCAATACAAATTTTAAAAAAAACTATTTACCCCTAAGATTTCTCTTATTTTATAGCTTTATTATTTTAATTACACCAGTATTTCCCCTGTTCTATAAAGTGGGCCACTTGACATAATTATAGATTTTTCTAGCATGTTTTCTATAGAGAAAAATAGTTGATATGCGTAAATTCTGGAAAACTGTGGTAACTACACCTCCCCAAAGTGAATACAACAAACATCTGCTGCAAGAATTGCTTGGCTTTCAGACAGTATGTAAAGGGTGTTCTTTTTCCCAGTGATTCGTCACTTTTTTTAACGCTTATTTGTTAAAAAATATGTTTCCTCTATCAGTTCTCAAGACATAAAATCTCAAAATTCTGGTTAAGTTAAATACAGGTCATTACCAGGTATATTAGAAAGGAAAAATATGCAATGTACAAGACTCCACTTGCTTCTGAAAAGGCTAGAAAATAACTGGGCATGTTGCCCTCTGTCTGTGGGTTATCCAGTAATTTAAACCACTGTCTTCATTTCTTAACTCTGCTCGACACAAACACAGCAACACTTATAGTAGGGGATTAAATATATAACTTCCTAATGATTTTGACCCTCTGTTGGAATCCCTTTGATAATTCAGCTTTCTCCTTTGGATTTCGCAGGCTTCAACCCACTTCTAAAGTCAACGATATCCTGATATCCTCATTGACCATTAAGTGAGTTCATAAAGTTTTATTCTGGTAACAGAATAAATAATTGCACATTTTCTGCATTAAGGACATAATGTAATAAGTTCCAATAAAAGTCTCCTTGTCCTTCCTTAACAGCATCAAAGTTCAGGGCTTTTTGGTAAGCTTGGATGCCATACCAAGGAAATCAATCTTCCTTGATTCTGAAAGAACAGACTTTTGCCTAAAATTCCCAATATTTTGCAAAATAACATCTTTTTAACTTTGGAAATTCCATTAAACAAACAAATTAGCAGATGCAAATGAATAAGAATGCTTAATGGCAATAGAGCACAGAGCTTGCGATATGTTTACAAAAGGAAGAAAAAATGACCACTTCTAAATATATTGCAAGTAGCGTGTGACATTGCTAACTTTTCAGTTTCCTCTCCCTCTTCTACACGTGCCTGTTCCCAACCATTTTGAGGTTACTCTTAATAAAATGTTTAAGACTCAGTTTCATAGCTCCATTTTTATGCTAACAATAAGGTATTGATTTAATTCTTAAAACACTCCTAAGAGTATTTAACCAAGGCATTATAATACATTATACAGAGAAACCTCTTTGTCATCAAGAAATGGGAAAAGTCCAGGAAGATTCTCTTTTTGAGGGTGGGGGGCCAAATCACAGTAAGTCCAACCAATCCATTAAGCTTCCACAAACTTTAAGACCTATAATGGAATTTGCTGAAGTAGTCCAAAATGTCAACATGTGCCTGAATGTTGTGTGTTTACATAGTTACAGGGAAATTGTACAATACTATGCAAATTCCATTACAGGCAAAAATTTTGAGAAAAGTTAATTTGAAACGGATACAAATACAAAAAGAAGTCAAAGTCATATATCCACTAAGTTTAAAATCATTTTCGAACTATATGTAAGACTACTGTACATTTCCAGTCATCTGTTTTACTAAAAAATGCGTCACAAAAAGGTTGAGAAAAGATATTTACCCTTTACCTAAGAGACAGAACCAGCCGGCACAAAGAATACTCAGAAGCAATTAATTGCTAAAAGCTTCTTTTATTCAATGTGACAGTCTTTAATTCCTATGGAAGGTTACCATGAGTCATATATTAGGTTTAAAAAAATACATTAGTTTTAATTATACGATGTCTAAGGAAAACATAAAGTTTCTTAAATTTAAAAGTAAAAGAAAAATCTCTTTTCAGATATTGCATATAATTTGAATAAAGTGATTTGAAATGTTAATGGTATTTTATCATGTTATATTAATATGTATATATTAACTTATATATACATATTAAATTATCTATGTGTATCCTATAACACACACATATCCTATATATTACTACATTTCCACAATGACTATCAGAACAATGCATTTCAGCAAAAGACCTTGTAATCATAAACTAATTTAATATCCGTAACTACTCATCATTATATACTATTATATCCATTCTACAGACAGAAAAACTGACACTAAGAAGTTAAAAGTTTAGTTAAGGGCTTAAGAACAACCAAGAAGGCACCACAATTACACTGCTAACGATCTGAACATGAATGACTTTCTAAATAGATTTTATTGTTCTTTTTTACTTCAATTACGTAATATCATCTATAAGCCATTTTCCAAAATCTGTAAAGAAAAAAGGTGCTAAATACCTAATGCTGAATGAAGGCATTCAAGGCAGATGTGAGTTCTCTTAAAGAATATATCTTTCTTTCTACCATTTTTCTAAAATTTAAATCAAAACTATGTGTTTACTCTTTCCATTAGTACTTCAAATATCAAAATAAATTATCCAAATTAATCCCACTCACTTAACATAATAAATTACATTATTCTTATTTTACAGGTGAGAAGCCAAGCACAGGAACAAAGCTATTTGCCATGGGTCACAGACTAAGTGTAAGGGAGGCTTGGCGTTAGAACATGTTATGTTCTTGGCTCATCTACATTTTGGACTAAAGGGCAATATTATTCCTATTAATCATCTTATTCCAAAGTCACTTGAGGAAGCACACAGTTTTCTGAAGGAGAGGGGAAAATACATCCAGAAAGTTACAAGTATAAAGGAATACATCATGAGCTTTGATTTCACTTTACTTAAGTTGTAAAGCACCATAATTTAAGTTTTAAGAACTATTTAAATATCTTATTACTTTAGTACCATGACTCAGAAGCTCTGCTGGATGAGACACTAATTATTAGCCTAGAATTAGTCTCATATTTTTATAGGAGAGATACAAGCTAAGAAATGAAATTAAGTGAGGAAGATAAACCATAGGTCCACATTAAAATGTATTTGGTGGCATAGAACTTGCAAGATAAGATATTAATTTTTAGTCTACATGATAATAGAACATGACCCATTGTTCCTAGTCGACCGTAAGCATTTCAGAGAGACAGAAACATGGCATTTGAGGGCAAGTGATACACAATAATATAATAAATATACTTAATACATTCCTTGAAAAGCTAGAGGAGAATGACTTAAGTCAGGTTAAAAAAAAGATGCTAACTAACCAGATCTTTAGCCCTTTAAAATAAACGGAAAAAAAAGAAAAGCTTGAAACATCCTTTAACTTCTGCAAATCAGCTAAAAAACCAATCTGTGCAACCCAAGAAGGATTAGGTATGTAAACAGGTGCTATCAGATTGATACAGACTTTCTGCTAAGAAAATGAAGGTTTCATGTTGAAAACAGCATAACCAGCATATCCCTAATTGTATGTATCTTTCCGTATTCCAATATGGCAGCAAAAGTCCAACAAATGAGGTAGGCAAAGAGTGTTACATTAATGAGACATACCTCTTGTACAGAGCGGGCAGCTGGCTTGTCTTGGTGATTGGCCAATATTAAAAAGGGTAAAGTGCATAATTGTGGGTGCTGAAGAGCTGAGTGCAGTTCATTTCTAGACGTTTCTAAATCATCTTCTGAAGAGGCGCTGTCTAATACAAATATTACCCCTTGAGATCCTTGGTAATAGCGGCTCCAGTATTTCCGGATATTATCAGCCCCTGTCAAAAACAAAACAAAACAAAACAAATTTCCTTTTAAAAATAGCTTTTAGTAAGTAAAGAATGTTCCCAACAGTAATTCCTATTAGAAACCAATATATCTTTTGAAAACCAAGTACTAAATTCTGTGGCATGGAAATAGAGTAGGAATTTAGAAAAAACACAGATCACAGTGAATTGCAACAAAGATGACATTGGCCAATAGGTAGACATGGCCTTGAAAGAGAACACAAAAGTTTGTCATTTTTCAAGACTTTCACATCAAAATGTGTGAGAGAGAATAAGGATAAATATATCATAAACTTAAAAGAATATTTTTAGATTTTGCTTATTAGTTCTAAAAGAACTATACCCTCCCTGAGTCTGAATTTAAAATTTAACTCAAAGAGTAGGATGACTAAGAAGTCAACCAAAGCTTCTTTCTGTATGATTAACATTAGTATTTTTGTTTTTTAGTTTGGTAATATTTTTTATTAGAACTGCTTGCTGATCATGACAGCTTTATTTAATTTCATCTAGAGTTATGAAACACAATAATTCTAAGTGTCAAAGTGTTAAATTTTGTGAACCAAAATGACCTTTGTTATATTTGTATAAATCTATCTGGGTTCATATCCCATGGAGGAAAAATACAAGGCAATGAACACACGCTTATGGTTTCAATGATGTGAGATGTTCAAAAAACCATACAGAGATTCTCACTGGCCAGGCATATCTTATTTCTCTTTGTATTTCCAATATCTAGTACAATATGTAACTCAAACTTCAATATAGGAACAAGGAAAATGATGGAATGAGGAAATGAAATTATATAATAATTAAGCTTTACAAGTTTTGAAACTAGAACAAACTTTAGAGATTATTCAATCCAACTCTCTGAAGAAACTGAGGCAGAGAGAGATAAAATGAGTGAACCCTAGTCAAGTGTCCAGTAAATCACAAAATTAAGATCTGCATCTGAGGCTCAGCACCTGTGGCTCATGTGGCTAAGGCACCAGCCACCTACACCTAAGGTGGCGGGTTCGAGTCCAGCCTGGGCCTGCCAAGCAACAATGATGGCTGCAACCAAAAAATAGCCGGGCGTTGTGGAGGGCACCTGTGGTCCCAGCTACTTGGGAGGCGGAGGCAGGAGACTCGCTTGAGCTCAGGCATTGGAGGTTGCTGTAAGCTGCAATGCCACAGCATTCTACCCAGGGGGACAGCTTGAGGCTCTGTCTCAAAAAAAAAAAAAAGAGAAAAGATCTGCACCTGAGTTAACAGACAACCAAGGAAGGCACAGGTCTTTCCCATTATAGCATGATAACTAGTTTTATTTCTTTGACATCGTAAGTAAGATGGGCAATTTGTGTGGAGGAGAAGGGGTATTCTTGTTTATATAACAAAAATTAGATATTGAGGAATTTCAACAATTTAGTGCACACGATCAGTTCCTAACCAGCCAATAACTGTATTTTAGTCTCTTATTGAACATGAAGCTCCTATGTTCAACATACAGTGGTGAGAGTGAGGGAAGGAAGCAGTGGGGACTGAAGTTGGTGCACCGTGGCTGCAAGAGCCACCTGTGTGCATGTCTTCCCAACTCTGTATTCAGTGACATGCTGGTGGCTTAAAAATCAGCCAAGGTGGGAGGCACCTGTGGCTCAAGGAGTAGGGCGCTGGCCCCATATACAGGAGGTAGCAGGTTCAAACCTGGCCCCAGCCAAAAAAAAACTGAAAAAAAACCCCAACCCAGCCAAGGTGGGAGTACCTTCACCATTGAAATCAGCAAATGCTACATATCAGGACTTTCCTTTCCCAGAAAATCAACTCACCACTGAGAAAGTTATATTTTCTAAGAAAAATATAATGGAAAAGAAAACTCCTTTGACAGCGTAACAAAGTGCTGTCATAGAGGTACTCATTAGGTGCTCTGGGAGCAAGACATAAGGCATCTCACCCAAAGTGGGGCAAATCTCTTAAAAGAATAACATCAGTAATCAAACAGCCACCATGGATGAAGCATTTCCTATGTTCTAGGTTCAGTGCTAAGTGTTTTACAAAGAATAGCTTGTATAATTCTTATAATAATCCAAGGAAGGTAGTATAATTGACTCAGGCTTTAAAGCTAATCTTCAGATCCTAAAATCTAAGATACTCACCATTTCACTATACTAAAAGGTATGTAACAGGATCAAAGACATTTGATGTTGAGTAACATCCAGTATGTAAAGATATGGGATATGAGCAGGAGGGATGCATATTAGACAGGGTCCAATAAAGAAAACAAAACAAAAATAAAAAAATAAATTTAAGCCAGAGATTATTTAATATAGGGAATCAGTCGTATAAATGATGGTGGAACTAAGAAAACAGGGATACTGAGATTAGCAACCTCTTATGTTAGGTTCCCTACAAGCAGAGCCTGAAGTGGCATTTGTTGTGCACCTGATTATAGATGGGATACTGTCAGGAGAAACCACGACTGAAATAAGCAAGCTAGAAGGGAGGAAGAAGCTAGGAAAAGATAATGTTTCAGAAATCTTAGCCCCAGCTTGATGCCGTGAGGAATTCTAGAGTGTGGATTGAACCATAGAAGTTATCTAGTCCAGAGGCAAGGGGGCTGAGCTACTGTACCCCTGTATAGTCACTGGCTATGAGCCACCCATGGAGAACAGGAGTGTATTGGGGCCTGATTTCACAATCTCTTAAACATGTTTGGTTGGGGCAATTACTGTCAGCCAAGGGCAGTCCTCTGGAGAAGGGTACAGGTGTGAGTCATTAGCAGCCAATACCCGCAGCAGCTGGGAGATGGATGCACTGGCCCAGTAAAGGAGATCTGGGTAAGATACCAACAGCATCTGCTACAAGCTACATCCAGACACTATCCATATGCTAGAGAACCATCCATGAGCTTGAGGGACAAAAGAGGAGGCAGTGTTACTGGGGTAAATGTTAAAAACAATAAAAATATTACGTGCATATCTATCTGTACACCCGCTTGTTATAAATTTTAATAACATAAAGGATGGATAGTACACAGTTTTCACATAATAAAAATATACAGGTATACAGCATGGTTTATTATAAATTCCATTCAGCCAATTAATGATCACAGAATTCTTTCATTGATTTTGTATCCATAGTCAACCTACAGTTGCAACTGACCAACTAGTGTAGTTTTGACATAAATGGTGGTTGCTGTCTGTGTTTTATAAGTATTAATTTATCCATGACAGTCTGATGAGATAAGAACTTTCATCATTCTCCTTTATCAATAAGGAAACAAAACCAAAAAAAGATTATGTAATTTTCCCAAGGTTACACACTAAAAATACATTTAGGTCTAGTGCAGTGGTTCTCAACCTGTGGGTCACGACCCACAGGAACCGTATTAAAGGGCCGCAGCACTAGAAGATTGAGAACCACTGGTCTACTGTGATTGAAATAGAAGGAGGTATCATTGATAAGAGAGGCAATAAGGCTAAATAAAGAATTCTATTGTTACATGAGCTAGGAAGAAAAACATGGAACCCTATTGGAACAATAGATACTACCTAACTAATTATTCCATTAACTATTAATGGAATATGTCCAAGAACAATTTACAACCAATTAAGTCAATGAATATTTATTAAGCGCCTATTCCATACAAGTCTCTGAGCTAGAAATTAAAGAGATATTTTGAAAGCCATTATTCCTCTTAGTCCAAACTCTCCAATCCTGTGAGGTAATAATAATTACAACGAGGCCTGCAACTGTATCAGAGGGAACAAATGCACTCACACATTAGACAGCATCCAGGAAGTCCAGCAGAAAGAGAAGAATTTGGTGCATGTTTTAATGGAATTTGTCCACTAGAAACACACTGTATTTTCATTTGCCACATTTAGGACTGACTACATAAAGTACTTGAAAATACTGAGATAAAATAATGCGTACAGTGACAAGATTAGTGGGTGAAACAAACCCAAAGAAAAATATCATAACTTTTGAATATGTCCCTTATATGACATAATATATGAATAATATAAATAGTGAAAAGACCCTTGTCTTTAATCTCCTGCTACAATCTTAAAATTTCTGACTTTCATCATAAACACCGAGCCTGGAATCCTAAATTCCCCTTTAGCCTCCTGCACGTGGTCAGCACCATCCTATGCAGACTGAGAAGGAAACCAACAATGAGAGGGCAGTTTAGACCAGGTTAGTGGACACTAGTTTAGACTACAGTTGTTTAGACCAAGTTAGTGTTCTTTAGTCACCAGATTGAAATGAGAAATGGCTGTGTCATCAACCCAGCTGCCAGGTGCTTTAAGGAGTTATTATAATTGGGAAGATTAGGGACACCTGTTTGGTGCCTACATTCCCACAAACCAAACCCCAAAGCAGTAACGAACAAGGAAGTGATCTCTACCAGCAGTTTGAGGCCACTTTTACTCTAAGGACGGATATCCCCTGTTCTGTGTCTCTTAAATTACATTGTTATATAAAATGATTAAACTTGGTCTATTATTTGCACCTTCAGATTAAAAGACAGCATAGGGCTTAGGTGGAAGGAGTTACCAAATGTCCTTATTACCCAAGGCCTTATACTGCCTTACCAAAAGCTGTAAGAAACCCTTGGGAATTTAGTAGCTCACTGTGAGAGCCAAGGAGGTCTAGTTCAAGGTACCAAGTAAGAGTAAAGGGAAAGACAGGAGAATAACAAGGCCTTATTGTGTAAGTTCACTTCTGTAACACACTATGGATGTTCGCAACATTCTTGCATTGTTTATCATTTCACTCACGTAACAAATATTTACTGAGGATTGGGCACCACTCTAGGTTCTGGGCATACAACAGTAAACGAAACAGAAGAAAATGTCAGTCTTTATACTCTCACAGCAAAGCCAGACTGCAGTTACAGATGTTGACAATGTCAGGTACTCGACCAGGTACAGTGGCTCACACCTGTAATCCTACCACTTGGTAGGCTGAGGCAGGAGGATTGCTTGAGCCCAGGAGTTTGAGGTTGCTCTGAGCTAGACTGGCCCTCTAGCCTTGGCAACAGAGTGAGACTGTCTCAACTAAACAAAACAAAACAAAAACTAATGTCATGTACTCATTTTCTCAGCCTCTCCTATAGCAGTGTGGTCATAAGATTCAGTTCTGGTCAAGTGGGAACTAAGAAAGGTATGCAGAGAGCCTCTAGAAAAGATTTTGCTCCCCAATAAAAAGAGAGACCCCAAAGAGAGCAACCTCTCACTTTTGGATTTCCTCGGATGAAAAGGTGATGCTCTGAACAGCATTAGCCTTCTAGCAATCTCAAAAGAGATATACCCACACCTATATGATGATGTCAGAATAGGAAAACAGAGTCTGGGTCCATGAGGACACCACAACACAGCAGAACTAAACACCTATCTTATAAGGTGATAGGTGTGCTCATTATGTGAGCACAGCAAATACCCATTATTTGAGCAATTTTTTTTTTTTTTTTGAGACAGAGTCTCACTATGTCACCCTGGGTAGAGTACCGTGGCATCACAGCTCACAGCAACCTCAAACTCTTGGGCTTAAGCTATTCTTTTGCCTCAGCCTCCCAAATACCTGGGACTACAGGCACCCACCACAATGCCCGGCTATTTTTTTGTCGCAGTCGTCATTGTTTAGCTGCCCCGGGCCGGGTTTGAACCTGCCAGCCTTGGTTTATGTGGCTGGTGCCATAACCACTGTGCTATGAGCGCTGAGCCTATTTGAGCAAATTTTGGGAGAATTTGCCACCAAAAAGATGGCAAATTGCTTCATGTTAAATTAAAATGTTAGGAAAAAGTTCCTTAGAAAAGTCATTCTTTGAGAGACGGAACCAGAGTTTAAAAGTACGGATCTTCAAAGGACAACAATAAAAACAGTTATTCAAAGCTATCCCTATAGTAAATCAGATCTCTAGACCAGTCTCATTGAAGTGTCTGCAATGATGAAATGCTCTACATCTAGTGCTGCCCAGTATAGTTGCCATTAGCTATACATGGCTATTAAGCACTTGAAATGTAGCTAGGGCAACTGAGAAAATGTTTATTGGAGTTATTTCAATGAAACGTTAAAGTGCCACACTGGACAATGCTGCTCTATAGATATTTCCGTAACTGACTGCTGACATGACAGACCGTTAGAGACCACTAAAACAGGATCATTTACAGGAATCGAATCCTATCTCTGAAAGGAAGAACACAGAGCCTTGCTGGTATAGGAAGGGATGTAGTCACCTTTATCCAAAGATGGTTTCCCATAGACCAACTGCCAAAGGGCTGAGTAACCACCCTGTGGGAGCAGAAAGAGTCGGGATGAGAAGTTCAGTTTGTCTCCTCTTTCTGTCCTCTTAGCATAGTCTGAAGATATTAAAAGGGAGTAAGAATAATTACCCTCTAGAAAACTCAGTTGAATTGGCCCATATACAGAGCCTATTTTATATTATTTTTTTTTATTTGAGAGTCTCACTCTGTCACCCTTGGTACAGTGCTGTCGCGTCACAGCTCACAGCAACCTCAGACTCTTAAGCTTAAGCAATTCTCTTGCCTCAGCCTCCCAAGTAGCTGGGACTTCAGGTGCCTGCCACAACGCCTGGCTATTTTTTCTTATTATTGTTGTTATTGTCATTGTTGTTCAGCAGGCCCTGGCTGAGTTTGAACCCACCAGCCCTGATGCATGTGGCCGGCGCCCTAACCACTGAAGTATGGGCACCAACATGAGTCAATTTTAAAGAACTGGAATGGAAAATGAGTCTTCAAATCTTAGTGAAGGGTGTGGCCTTACAACAAGTTCACTTTAACGATTATAATACATAATATTTTAAACAGTGGTTCTCAACCTGTGGGTCATGACCCACAGGAACTGTATTAAAGGGCCACGGCATTGGGAACGTTGAGAACCACTGCTTTAAGAGAAAGGGAAATGGAAAGGAGAAGAGAGAAGGAAAGGAGAAGGGAGAAGAAAGTAACAATTTTAAACTTTCCCCCCCTTCTTTCTATGGGACCTCAGTTCTTTGGGAATGGTGGTTCTTTTCATTGTTTTTTTTTTTTTTTCATCTTCTAAACACTCAATTTGTTTAAAGAAACTGTAATAGTAAGAATTCAGGAAGGACTATGATGTACACACCAAAACTCAAACTTTATCATGGATTTCCCTGCCTACACACAAAAAAGCCAAAATATAAGAAAGTAAATCAATCCCTCCCTAAATGGAGGATAAAAACAGGTCCAAGTATAAAAATGTAAAGCTCTCTAAAGGGAGTTATATAGTTTTATTTTGCTTTCCAAAGAGTCAAAAAACACCTTAGATGAGGAAAGAATTGTTAGAAAAATGGGAAGTAACAAGTCTTTATGAAAAACAAAAGTTGGTTCTGTGTGGCTGAAGAAAAACCTCTACTGCCCAGTGGATAACTGTTGAGCTGGAGAAAATCAAAGTTCCCAGACTCAAGGAAGATCTGCTATGAAAATCCACGTAGGAAACAAAGGATGACTGCAAATAGTCATCACCGACTCCTATGCACCTGCGCACCACATTACATGCTTAACCTTGTAAGACTCCATACATATCATCTCATTCAACCCTTTAAGCTTCATCATCCTCATTTAAAGGATGAAGAAATTGGGACAGGGAGTGAAACTGTCCTCACAAATTGATGAAGAGGCGCAAGGGAAGAACTAGAGTAAGTGCAACAAAACTCTGCGAAGGAACAGGCTTAGCTAAAATAATAATGATCCCCGTCCTCCCATCTGTTTGATAATAATCACTGTTCCTTCATCTGCTTCTTTATCTTGGAGTCACACATAGTTGTCAGTTATAAAGATCCTTAACTTTCTGTGTAGAACATTACCTGTTCAGAACCTAGGGGTTATTTTTAGGGATATCTTACAGGTCCTTCATTACAGGGACTGACTCACCCAGACAAAGAAATTGACTCAACTGGTCTCGGACCCTCCACTGAAGGAACTCTGGGCTGACACCCAGATAGTGCATACCAAAGGACTGATGATTCCACCCCAAAACCACCCAATGAGCAGACCCTGATCCCTTACCTTCTGCCCGCCAAAATGACTTTTAAAAACTCCACCTCCCCCATTCTCAGGGAGGCAAAATGGAGAAATGACTCCTGTTAGCTGAGCGTGGTGGCTAATGCCTATAATCCTAGCACTCTGGGAGGCCAAGGCAGGTGGATTGCCTGAGCTCAGGAGTTCTAGACCAGCCTGAGCAAGAGGCAGAACCTGTCTCCAAAACTAGCCAGGCATTATGGTGGGCACCCATAGTCCCAGCCACTTGGGAGACTGAGGCAAAAGGATTGCTCAAGCCCAAGAGTTTGAGGTTGCCGTGAACTATGAATGCCACAGCACTCTACCCAGGGTGACAAAGTGAGACTGTCTCAAAACAAAAGAAATTCCTCCTGTCTTCTCACTTAGTGCTACGCAGAATAAACTTTCTCTGCTGTAAACTTGGCTATCTCAGAGTATTGGCTTCTTCTTGGGCAGCAGGCAGATGAAACTGGCTGGACAGTAACAAGAGAATAAGCATTGGCTCCATGCCCATAGCACAGTGGTTACTGCGCCAGCCACATACACCAAGGCTGGCGGGTTCGAAACTGGCCTAGGGCAGCTAAACAATGATGATAACTGCAACAAAAAATATCCGGGCATTGTGGCAGGTGCCTGCAGTCCCAGCTATTTGGAGGCTGAGGCAAAGAGAATCACTTAAGCCCAAGAGTTTGAGGGTGCTGTGAGACCTGTGACGCCACAGCACTCTACTGAGGGCACCATAGTGAGACTCTGTCTCACCAAAAAAAAAAAAAAAGAGAGAGAGAGAGAGAAAAAATAAGCATTTTGCTCTAAGTCTAGCTAGTAACTGGCAGATTTGGGATTCAAACTTTGGACTGATTCCAAAGACCAGTATTCTTTTCGACTAAATGATGATGCTTCCCAGAGAACATGAGAGCTCCAGTGACATAAGAATGGATGGAATACACTACGTGAACAAGCATGCATGCTTATGATTGATATTGGGTAGAAGGAAAAGTATCCAGAGAAAGTAGGTAGGGGTGCTTGCAGGAAACAAGGTTAGACAGTTTTAGAGGACGGTGAAGAAAATGAACATGAAATAGAAAAATGTAAATTAATGACAAGTAAATGGCTAGTGTGAGGACAATATAGATGGCTTTCTAAGTCAGGCTAAGTATCTGGGCTACATTCAGCAGTTAATAGAGAACTATTAGAGAGCCTTGAGGAATACTATCTGGGGTGGTCTGGTCTTACTTAAGGGTCCTGACGACTACTAATTGCCTATCAATACTTATGGAGGACAATATCACTTACCCACACCCGAGCTTCCTCCAGGTCCAACTGCCAACCTGCCAGAATTCACAGACCTTAAAAATGAACTAACATACACCCTACACACTCCTGGACATATGGCTAACAGCATAGCCTGAAAAAGATTAGCTTAATAAAGTATTTCTATATTTATTGACAATCTATCATTAAAAAATGTTGTAAGGAAGGGGGGAAAAAGAAAATTCTTCCCTCTCCCAAAAGCCGAAAGACAGTCATCAAAGGAACCATGCAAATAGCTTCTGTCTTCTACTGGATTCCCTAAGGGCAAACAGTTTGAGAGGTAACTGCAGGAATCACAGTGGCAGACTAGGACAGGAGATGGGAATAACACAAAAGGAGGGTGACTAAGCCAGAGACCACAGTGGGAAACTAGACTTTAATCCTGCCAGAACTCTGGGGTTCAGTGCAGAAAAGACTTTAGGGGTGAAGAGTCAAGTCTTATTTACCTGTCTCCCCTCTGACCTGCATCAGGGGTTGGCTGAGGGCTGCTGAAGAGGGGCAAGCACTAATTTCCCAGCATCCCAGCCTGCACAAGGCACCCAGGCAAGGCCTACTCCTGCAGCCAGGGGAAGCCCCTAGACAAAGAACCCAAGATATAGGCTGCTAGAAGGCAGTCTGATCCCAAGGAAGTGGGGTTACATGGGATACAAACATGGTCTCCCTCAGTTACCCCCAAAATAGCTACGTTTCAGTTCAGGCCATTTGACTGGCTCAGATAGCAGAACGCACAGAAAATACAATCATTATTACGTGGAAGTAAACACCAAGACTTGGTTTATGTAACATCCATATCCTTGGCAGAAAACAGCCAATAAGTCTGCTAACATTAAGTAGCAGTTCTCAAAATGTAGTCTTTGAGACCCTTTTCAGGAGGCCCAGGAGCCAAAACTATGCTCATAATTACACCAAACACACCATTTGCTATTTTCACTTATGGTGCAGAACCAATGGTAAGTAAAACTGCTGACTTAGCGCTCAGAGAGGTCCTGGCAATCAACTAGAAGTAACTATATTCTTGAAATGCTTGCAAAGGAAACAAAAAAAGGTCTGTTTTAAGGGAAATTCTTAAAAGTTATTAGTTTTATTACATGGGCTCTTAAATACACTTAAAAAAATACTCTATGTGACTAAATGGTAAATACACAAAAAACATTTTTCCTATATACCAGAGTAGACAGTTGTTCTCAGGATAAGTACTTGTGTAACTAGTTTGAGTTGTATGCTATACTATCTCCCCACCTCATGAAACTCCATTTTTCCTTGAAATTTCAACTGACACCTATGATTATTCAGACCTCAGTGTGTGATGGACAGTTTCCCAAAAGCAGATATTAATCTTTCCATTTCAAAAAAACAAATAGTATTTATTGTCAATGACAAAATTTTACAAGCAAAACCTAGAATTCTGGAAAACTTACCTTTACCATTGTAACCTTGACAGCTTTTCAATGATGAGAATGGTGGTAATATTAACAGGAGACAGATATTTATAATGTCAACATTTGGAAGATCTACACTACTCAGTGGATGAATATTTTACAAACGACCATTGCAATGTTATGAAACCATGTATAGATTTTAAAAAATATATACAAAATACAATACAGATCAGTGCATGTTAATTGACTAAGTATGAAAAGTTCATTGATAGGGTTTTCAGACTCTACACTGGAACGAATGTTTAAGTTACTACCACTTGTTAAAGAATTTTGGTATACTATCAAAGGAGAGCATCTGTAGTCAACTAAAAAGGCTATCAAAATATACCTCCCTTTTTGAACTACATACCTATGTGAGACTGGATTTTATTCACATATTTCAGTATAAACAACATACAGCAACAGATTAACTGCGAAAGCAGATGTGAGAATCCAGTCCTCTTCTTAAAACAGATTAAAGAGATTTGCCAATCCTCTCACTTTTCTTGCTTTCAAAATGTTAATTTTCATACAAACACGTTATTTATGTTAACATATAGATGGGTTTAATAGTGTTTCTTTTAGAGAAATTGATAAGTATTTTTAAATATATCAGCTTTAATTTTTTTTTTTTTTTTGAGACAGAGCCTCAAGCTGTTGCCCTGAGTAGAGTGCTGTGGCATCACAGCTCACAGTAACCTCCAACTCCTGGGCTCAAGCGCGTCTCTTGCCTCCGCCTCCCAAGTAGTTGGGACCACAGGCGCCCGCCACAACACCTGGCTATTTTTTTTTTTGGTTGCAGCCATCATTGTTGTTTGGCGGGCCCAGGCTGGATTCGAACCCACCACCTTAGGTGTACGTGGCTGGCGCCTTAGCCGCTTGAGCCACAGGTCCCAAGCCATCAGCTTTAATTTTTAAAAGAGCAAATATTAATACATGTAAGCCACATAAATAAAAAGCTTTTGAGAGTCTCAATAGTTTTTAAAAGAGTAAAGGGGCCTGAGACGCCACAGAGGTTTTAGAGCTGTCAGTACTCATTAATAGGTAGAAGAGTTATTTAAGATTTACCAAAATTTAGACAGCAATTTAGAGTTACTTTACAGCAGGAGTAAAAATTTTAAACTATCTTTACTCTCACTCTGTCTCATGTCTAAAGATAAAAGAGCTGGAGTGAGGAGAGGAATCCCAAAATTCAGAGGTCCATACAGAAATTCTATTAATTTCCTTCATCTCATTATGTTGGAGTTCTAATCCAGCAGTCACAAATTTTAATTCCTAGAGAGATACTATAAACACATGCAGCCCAGGAACCTGAACTTTAAATAGCATTCCCCCACCCCCACCCCCATGAGATTCTGAGCCAGGTGGCCCTCAGCCTACCTTTTATAAAACCATGTCCTAAACACTATACAAGCCAATATACCAATGCCCTCTTCTCACTTTATCCTCCCTCAAAACATTCTGGATGACTGTGTTATTCAAAACACAATTTTATCACTACTTCCACTGGCTAGTCCTAATATACTTGAAGACTATGCCTGCACTCTGACATCTGCCCCAAATCTATGTTCTCACTGATTCACATCCTCCTCACCTGACATCTGGATCACCAGGATAGCCTTCTAATTGATCTTTGCACAGATCCAGCTGAATTACTTTTATTTATCACTATAGTTTGGATTTCCCCTGAACAACTCTTTAAGAGGTGATTAGGTCATGAGGGTCTGTGCCTGCGTGCATTCTCGCTCATGCTCCATCACCATGCGACACCTTCTGCCATGTTATAATGTGGCAAGACTATCCTCAGCAGATGAAGCCTCTCAATCTTCCTAGCCTTTGGAACCATAAACCAAATAAACCTCTATTGTTTGTAAATTACCCAGTCTGTACTAGTAGTACAAAATGAACTGAGACACCTGTCCAAAAAACTAGCTCGAATTATATCACCACTCTGTTCAAAAATATTAAATGCCTATAAATTGTAGTGCCCAAACTACTTGATTTAGCAATTGTAGTTCTCTGTAATCTGGGTCCACTTTGCCACTTCTACCACATTTCTCTACTGATCTCCTTGTATACTCCACAAACGCAACTTCTTGCTCTCCTGGACTAGACTCAGGTTTTTCAGCCCAGTGCATTTGGCTTTGTTAACTCTTCTGCCAGGAGTTCTAGCATATCAATTCTCCCCTTAGCTCTTGGACATTTCAAACCACTACATGCCCATCGAGGGCCAGATTGACTGTCACCTACTCTACACTAAATCTTACCTGATCTTTCAGCTGGAAATAATTTCTCAGAAACTTTTAGTTGGTTTCCCTTGGTCGCCCCTCATAATATTTTCTACCCTGTGGCATTGTCATCTAAGTGTATTTCATCTTCCTGATTAGACCAAAAGAGCCATATGAGCGTTTTGTGCGTTTATGTGTCTGGCTCATCTGCATACTGTGAACATATCTAACACAAAGTGTTTCAAATAATGGAAACTCAATATTTTTCAACAAATTAATCTCTTGGCTGGAGATGGTGGCTATAATCCTAGCACTCTGGGAGGCCCAGGTGGGCAGATCACCTGAGCTCACAAGTTCGAGACCAGCCTGAGCCAGAGCAAGACCTTCCTGTCTAAAAATAGCTGGGCGTTATGGTGGGTGTCTGTAGTCCCAGCTACTTGGGAGGCTGAGGCAAGAGAATTGCTTGAGCCCATGAGTTTGAGGTTGCTGTGAGCTATGATGCCAAGGCCACAGCATTCTACCAAGGGTGACAAAGTGAGACTCTGTCTAGAAACAAACAAAAAAAAACCCTAATCTTTCATAAAATATTTATTCTGATTCCTCAAATGTATAATGTATTAATGGAATTTACCCAGAAAATCATTCCATGATATAAAAATAACCTTTTTGGCTGATAGTAGCTTGTTTGTATACAGTTATTAGCATATGATTCAAATTCTGCAAGAGAACTTTCACTTGCCACCTGATATTAAGAATTTCTTAGGCTCGGTGCCTGTAACTCAAGTGGCTAAGGCGCCAGCCACATACACCTAAGGTGGCGGGTTCGAATCCAGCCTGGGCCCGCCAAAAACAACAATGACGGCTACAACCAAAAAATATCCGGGCGTTGTGGTGAGCGCCTGTGGACCCAGGTACTTGGGAGGGTAAGGCAGGAGACTCGCTTGAGCCCCAGGAGTTGGAGGTTGCTGTGAGCTGTGATGCCACAGCACTCTACCCAGGGGGATAGCTTGAGGCTCTGTCTCAACAAAAAAAAAAAAAAAAAAAAAAGAATTTCTTAAACACATATACAATAAAGCTTCACTCTACTCATCACTTGGACTTTCTCGGAGTCCTGTTTTAGTATGTGGAAAGGTGTCTTAGTATATTGAAACAATATAACGTGTTCAGCAGTACACTAGAAAATGTGCTCTTTGAGGTCTTTTTTGATTCTATCCTATTTGTGATCCTTTAACATGGTCCTAATGCCCAACAGAATTAGTAGCCAAAAGAAACGGAAAGGACAGAAAGAAAAGCTGTGGGAACAGTTCTGGGAAAATGTTCCCCTCTGTACTCCTGCAAAAGCAAAGGGGTTGACTCGCTAGAAGACCCACAAACCCCACGGTGATCACAGTTTGCATAGTTTCAAATGTTTACTATGCAGCAAATTCCTGAGATACTGGCATGAGACAAAAAGCAAAGTACTTTGTGGTATTCTGGAAAATTTGGTGGCCAGGCTAGAAAAGCTGGTATGGGAACAATTTTGTTAAAAGTGCTATTGACCAAAGCAACAAATTGAGAAAAGCCAAAATGGGGATTTTCTGGTTCAAGTGAAATATATTTGCTACATACCCAGGGTGGAATAAGATCTTTTAATACTATGGAAATGTTATTGCATTCTAGCCAAGCTTGCCATTTTTACCCTACCAGGATTTCTTTTTTTAACAGAAACTTTAACTTACCAACTCTGTGACAACACTGACAGATGTATGAGATTCTATTAGGACAAATGCATAGCCCATAGAAGTCTAAAGCATCTGATGTCCCATTCTTTACAAAGTCTTAGAGTCACAGGCTGTACGTCTTGATGCCCAAAAGTAGAATAAACTTGTCTCTCACTTTAAGTGCAATTTTCTTTCTGTGATTAATCAATATCAAAACAATTTACTGCTATGTAACCGATTCATATAATAAAACTTTATTCGATTCCACCCATACTGACTTCTTCATCTTTTTAATACTCTCTTTCCTTCTCGATAGAACTGCTTATCACAGCTCCCAAAGCAGGAGTTCAGTCTGCTGCATGAACCTTCCTGGTGTTCTGGTTGTTGTCACTCTGTAGATTAAGCAGGCTAGGCCAGGATTATATGGAGGCTTCAGTATAACATAGGGAATGGCAAAGGAACAATCTAGACTTTAGAAAGGTAACACCAATGTCTAATTTAATAACGTACATAAGCTAAAATGTAATTTGAATTATGTGGTTAGACAAATCAATGTGCTTTATTTACAAGTCATAAATACAGGCAGCTCTAAGTTTAGAAATCAGGTATGTTCCAAAATTTTCCAACAGCTCCAGTTTTTTTCAGTACTCAACACACAATTTTCCATGAAAGCAAGACAATGCATTGGCGTTGGATTCAGCCTTGAGAGAATGACAGCAGCATGGACTATGAAGTCAGACTCACTGGGTCCAAAGCTGGACTCTGCTACATGTCATCTGAGTGACCCTGGATAATCAGCTCCATTATTCCAAACCTCAGTATTCCTCTCAGTAAAAGGGAAAAAATACAATAATATTTAGGTACCTCGTTGTATTACATGAAATAACTTTTTGGCACAGTTTTAGAATATGCTAAATGTTCATATGATCTTTTTGTCGTTATTGTTGCTATTATTATTTGGCCACCATTTTATTCTATGACTTACTAAGGTACTGAACAAACTTGAGTTTTAAGGTCTAGCAGTACAAGTCTATCAGACACAGAATAAAACAGGCAAAGAAGAATAGCTTCTCTGAAATTTCCAAGATAATCAATGTCATAAAAACCAACCAAATTTGTATTTGGGATGGACCCTTTCGTCTTTTCTAGTAACTTTCTTCCACATCCTGTATCACCCTCAACCTCTAGAACTTTCCACTCTCTAATTACTTCTTTCATTGCCATCCAGATTTCTTTCCCTGTCCAACACCAAAAAAGAAGTTTATCCTGTCCATGTTCTTTCAGTACAGCAAGGTAACATGCAGATGACACTCTCTTACATATATGTCATAAGATGAAAAAGCCCAAATTGATCACGATCACAAACTGATTTGTGTGTGTGCGCGCACATTGCTGTATCTACAAGGCTGCTGATATATGGTATTCATATAAAGCTATTATCATGCTTTATAACATTTCCCTGTCTTTTGTTACAAAGGGATAGATGACCAAAACTCAGCACCATTGTTTTAATGGCTCATATGGCTCAGGCTGCCATATGTAGGCAAGTGCTTTTTTTTTTTCTTGTCCTACTAAGGACTACTTGGAAATATTTAATGTAGGCTCAGCACCTGTACCTCAAGCATTTAAGGCACCAGCCACATACACTAGAACTGGTAGGTTTGAATTCAGCCCAGGCCTGCCAAACAACAATGACAACTACAACCAAAAAATAGCTGGGCGTTGTGGTGGGTGCTTGTAGTCCCAGCTACTTTGGAGGCTGAGGCAAGAGAATCGCTTAAGCCCAGGAGTTAAAGGTTGCTGTGAGCTGTGACACCATAGCACTCTACTCAGGGCAACAGCCTGAGACTCTGTCTCAAAAAAAAAAAAAAAAAAAAAGAAAAAAATATTTAATGTAATTGAATCTGAACAGGTGAAAAGCAAACACAACCTAAGTTATAATCTAATATCTTCTCGGGAATTCTTGCAACTCTTTATAACTCACTTTCTCATAGCTTTTGCCTAAGCATTCCAATTTTAGCTGTCTCCATTGCTCTACTAATAAACTCTGGTAAAGTGTCCCAAGATCCTCCATGTTTGTCCTGTTTACCTGTCTGCAGGTATTACACAGTATATGGCACAAGCAGTCAGTATTTGTGATTAAGCAAACTGATAAATGAATGAAAAAAAGGGGTCTATTTGCCCATGGATTTGACTATAAACAGTCTCTTTTTTACAGAGTCTAAAGTAACTTTTCCTCACTCCCTCATTCCTCTTGTATTTATCTGAAATACTGTTTCTTCTCTCTATACTTCTTTGAAAAGCAGCGCAGCTTCTTTGTATCTGTCCACAGAAGTAAGCTTTCTCTTTGTGCCATTATAAAGAGGATGCTAGTGATATGATCACTCTAAATTAGTGATTTCTGTAACTGAAGCTGGATAAACGAAACATTATAATACAATCCTAAAGCCATCAGACTTCCTTTTTTACACAATTCCTACATGTTAAAAATAAGATGAGCTCACTATATCACATATACCACGAAACAGATTTCTTCACACTTAATCATGTCACTAAATCAGTAATCGCCAACCTTCTGGCTCATGCTACGGGATGTATGTTATTACCCCAAGAAGCAGAACTCTTGAAATTAGTTTTAATTAATTTTAAAATATAAGTGTGGATGTGTCATAAAGCATTTGGAAATAGTGTCATGACATAAAAAGATTAGGAATCAGTATACTAGCCAGAGAGAAGACAAATGAGTTTGAGACGTTGCCTGAGGTCAAGCACTTCACTTCCAAATACAGTTTCCCAGGAAAGAGACAATGCAATTTAAACAGATACCAAGCCTACTGTCTTTTATTTAGATTGGGATAGTCAAAGAATATATTTGTTGGAGGACAGAGAATAGACTACATGAGAAGAAACATTAGGTATCCAGAGGGGTTCTACAATGCTGAATTTTCTTAAAAGTCTGATATTAGGGGGCGGCGCCTGTGGCTTAAAGGAGTAGGGTGCGGGCCCCATATACCTAAGGTGGTGGGTTCAAACCCAGCCCTAGCCAAAAAAAAAAAAAAAAAAAGTCTGATATTAGATTATAACTTGTTTTCACAGCTGACTAATGAGGAGATATTATTCCTCTCATGCTTTTCTTATTCTAGATAGGTGAAAACAACTATGGGGTAGACCTCTATAAAATTACATTAATCTGCTTAAGTTTGCCATCAAACTTGAATGACAGAGCATCAATGTCCTTTTTTAAATTGTTTTTAAAACATTTATCATACACTTATTATTTCTGAATAGTTTCCCCTTTTATACAAATGACTAAATATAAAAGAAAATCAGCACAGGAAAAACATTACTCATACCACCCCCATTCTTTGGTTTGTACCTTTTATGATTTTATCATTTCTTCAATTAAAAAAATGATGGTTATAAACCTCAAAAATCAGATTTTGTTCAATACACACACATACATTATGAATATAGTCTTAGCACAAATCAATCTAAGGTCATGTGTCCTGGTTAATAATTGATCTTTAAGAAAACTTTCTATACAAAGGAGACAGTGTCAAGAGAATAACCTGTATTTTGTATTTTCACAAAAGCCAAGGATCATGCCTTTCCTTAGTATCTGCCATAATGAATTATGGGTGCTCAGTAAATGATTTTTGGATTTACTTGAAGAAGGTTCCGTCAGAAAGAGATAATGTCATCCTCAGGTAAATTACCAAAGCCCCACTAAAACACTGCATGGTGAAAGCTACCATATTTATGATGGGTAGACAAATTCCAAGAATCCTTACCTATTGGTATTGACACCTTTAGGTAATCTCCCTTGAGCGTGAGCTGGCCAAGAGCCATGCTTCTAACCAACAGACAGTGGCAAGGTGACTAGATATCCACCTTGCTATTAGATTCTATTGCCTTCTTGGTTTTCAAGGTTTTATAAAGCAAACTGCCATGCTCAAGAGGCATATGACAAGGAATTGAGGGCATTCTCCAGCCACCAGCTGCTCAGGAATTGAGGCTCTCAGTCTAACATCCCCCCTTCTCCCACAAGGAACTGAATCTGTCAATTAAAAAAAAGAGAACTTAGATGGAGATGCTTTTAGGGATGAATAATATTCCATTGTATAGTTACACCACATTCTGTTTGTCCATTAATCTGCTGGATATCTGCTGGACACGTGGATTGTTTCCACATTTGGTTACTGTGAATAGAGAGTTGCTATGAATATTGGTGAATCCCTATTTTCAGTTCTTTCTAGTATATTACCTAGGCATGAAACTGCAGGGTCATATGGTAATTTTATATTTAATTTATTGAGAAAATATGTTGTTTTAAGGCTCTAAATTTGTGGTAAATTGTTATTTAGCAATAAGATAATGCACAGTTTAAAATAAATTTGTAGCTAGGTAGAAATATCCACAGTGGATTAATGAATTAAAGAGAAAAAACTTATAAATTTACCATTGGTCTTACTGGCAACCCATTATTGCAGCATTTACTGCATCCTCAAAATGCTTCTTTTCGAGGCAATATTTTTTAAAAAATTGCTATGACGGTTTACTGAGTGCCATGGGTTGTGCTGCACTGTACTTCACAGATAAGAAAATGAAAGGGACATGGTCTCAGCCCTCAGAGTGCACAGATCCCCAATTAAGAATGACTGCTGCTGATATTCCTCAGAATTTTGTTTATCAACTTATTTCTTATCTCTTTAAATGTCCTCTTGGGAATGTCTCTACAAGGTAGATTGGGTCAGCTACCTCTAATAATCATGAAAACACTCAGTTCAAATGTTCTCATTTAATTTTCTCCTAAACATCAATACTATTATTTCTTATTGTTTATCATATATTCCCTTTTAGCTGGTCCCCAACTATTTTAAACTTAACAAGCCCATAAATAAACTGCTTCTTGCTATATACTCTTTCCCAACCTAGCCTCCTAAATTCCCTGTTGGAATTAACAGCCAAGACTGAAACTACAAATCTTAAGAGCCATTCTTAACCTTTATCCCTTATTCCTGTTAGTCAATCATTAAGATTTCCTAGTGCACTTTCCAAACTCTTGGACACTCTGAAACTCTACTGCTATGATCCAAACGTGTCCCCCAAAAAGCATGTGTTGGAAACGTAATCCCCAATGTAACAGCACTGGAAGATGGCTAACAGGAGGTGCTTAGGTGATGAGGGCTCCATCCTCATGAATGGGCTAACGCTGACTATAAAAGGGCTTGAGATTGTGAGTCTGAGCTGTTAACTCTTTCACTCTTCCACCTTCTGCCATAGGATGATGCAGTAAGAAAGTCCTCTTCACATTCCAGAACCAAGCTTTTGGACTTCTCACTCAGAATCATGAGACAATAAATTCCTGTTCTGTATGAATTACTTGTTCTTGGGTATTCTGCTATAGCAGCACAAATGGACTAAGACACCAACTGGCATATTCCTCTGGATGTTTTTCTTCTCTTCCAACACAGCTTCCCTAGGAAATGTCCAAGTACATCCAACTTGAAACCCAAACATTGGCTCCCTGTAAAGCCTGACTTAACTTTATTTTTACAAAATGGCTTTCTCCATCCTTTGTGATCCTAGAGCAAACTGAATTTTACAGAAGTCGACTTTATAACAATGCACATGCTTTATACATCCAGTTCTTCATGACTGCCTCTGACTGACAGCTTTCTATAATTTATGTTTTGAGACCAGTTCTTCTAGATATTTTATTTAGGTAACTACTATAGGAACCAGCATATAATCTCCACATAATTCATGTGTGTTGAATTTAAAATAACTATATTATTATTCACTTAATCAATAAACAAGTATTTGAATGGCTTCTATGCATCAGACATTAACACAGGGCATCAGGAACACAGTGGCAAACCAAATAAACGTGACTCTTTCCTGACTCATGAGCTCATAGTCTAGTAGGTCACTGAGTTGATATCTTTATGACACTCCGTCATTCAGGATTCAACCTACCTGAGCCACACAAATATTTCCCAACAAAGCATATTTACTTTTCTGATACTTAAAGTATTAATAAAAAGTGGAAAACTGAATTTCTTTTTGAGTTGTGAATAAAATAAATTTTATTAACATCATTATCACTGAATTAAAAATAAATAAAAAAGCTTAACCCCTCTTTATACCTCTCAACATACATGACTGTTTTCACAATATAGCTAAACATTTACAGCATGGGTGTCCAACCTGCAGCCCACACACCACATGCTGATTTTGTAAGGACATTTTTGCTTATCTGTAGTAGTGGATGTCACAAAAATATGCGCGGCTTTTTTTTTTTTTTGGTAATCAGATTTTGTTAGTGCTTGTATGTTTGTTTGGCTCAAGATAACTCTATTCTTCCAATGTACAGCAGAGAAAATAAAAGGTTGGACACCCCTGATTTATAGGCTGCCTCAACTATCTGGAACACAGTTTGAAAAAAGGAGAAGTCCTTAGGCTGCCAATAGAAGTGTCCCTAAATTAGCATCCTAAAGCTCATAAACTTAACACTCTAAAAGGCCTCCAGGTCCACATAGAAATCTTGCCTAGAAAAAAATGTGATCACACTTAGTTTCTTGGCTCTTGCTCACAGCATATTAGAAGTAGTAAATTCCTATGTTGGCAACAGAAAAGGCAGAGTGTCTACTAGAGACAGGCTTGGGACAACAACAAGAAGAGGTAAATCAGAGGTAAATCTCAGACTAAATCAAGAGATTAAAAAGTTAAAACAGAGAGAAGAAGAAATCAATAACTATGGAAGAAAATAAAGCAAAGAACAAAAATTGGAAGCATAGGGTGGCACCTGTGGTTCAATGGGTTGGGTGCCGGCCCCAAATACTGAGAGTGGTGGGTTCAAACCCGGCCCCGGCCGAACTGCAACAAAAAAATAGTTGGGTTTTGTGGTGGGTGCCTGTAGTCCCAGCTACTCAGGAGGCTGAGATAAGAGAATCATCTAAGCCCAGGAGCTGGAGGTTGCTGTGAGCTGTGTGAGGCCACAGCACTCTACTGAGGGCGATAAAGTGAGACTCTGTCTCTAACAAAAAAAAAAAAAAAAATATATATATATATATATATATGCACAGCAGTTCAGATTTAATGCATCACAGAATAGCTCATCTCTAACAGTACCACAGGGTTTCTGACATTCATCAAATAAATGATAAATTGTATTCCTGGTATCTTTATTATGGAGAATTTTGAACATATAAATACAATTCTAAAAGCATGATGAATCTCATTACCCAGTTTCAACAACCAGCAATCCTAACCAATGTAACCTCACTCCACTTTCTCCTTCATATTATTTTAAAGCAAAGCTCAGATACTACATAATTCCATTGGTAAATATATTCATATGTATTTCTAAAAGATAAAGATTCTTTTTTAAAAAATAACCAAAGTACCATCTAAAAGAAATTAAAATCAAATTGTAAGGTTTTTAACCCATTTTCAGGATTAAAAGATCTTAAAATATTATACAAAAATTATTTTTATATTCTTTATTTTCTTTTGGGGGGGTTACATAAACTTTTTTTTTGAGACAGAGTCTCACTTTGTCACCCTTGGTAGAGTGCTGTGCCATCATAGCTCATAGCAACCTCAAACTCTTGGACTTAAGAGATTCTCTTGCCTCAGCCTCCTGAGTAGCTAGGACAATGCCCAGCTATTTTTTAGAGATGGGGGTCTTACTCTTGTTCAGGCTGGTCCTGAACTCATGAGCTCAGGCAATTCACCCGCCTTGGCCTCCCACATGCTGGGATTATAGGTGTGAGCCACCATGCCCAGCTCCACAAACTATTTATTAACAGACAAGGCCTATGTATTTATTTCTTCTTGGACACACCTACGGTACAGCTATGGTGGCCAATTGTCTTGGTGTGCTGGCCTGTACACGAAGGCCCCAGGAGTGATGCAGCTCTTTATGGGCCTGAATCTTCTTCAGCCACTGCAAGTCTTCTGCAGGCCATTGGTCAGGACCTGGCTATGTTTTCCATCCTTTACATCCTTTGTCTGTTCAAAAACTAGATTCTGGGATCTTATACTGGTGTGGATTCTGTACAATGGTGATCACACATTCTACCTCATCCTCTGTGAGTTCTCCTGCACTCTTTGTGAGGTCGATGTCTGCTTTCCTCAACACTGCATGAACATGTCTTTGATCCCCACACTTAACAGCAGTGAAGGCAATGGCTATTTTCTGTCACCCATCAATGTTAGTGTTGAGTACTCACAAAATGTGCTGGAACTCCTCAGGGATCACTAGAGACATGGTGGCAGCACAACTGGAGGTCCATAAGTCCCCCCATGGAAGAGCTGTATTCCTAATGTAATTGTTTGTTTAAGTGTCAGGAAAGATAAAGTGCTCTGAGAAGCACCTACCCTGCTAATGCAACAGCCAGTGAAGTTGTAACATCGTTAAATTATGATACTTGGCCATTTCAACTCAATTCTTTAAACAAAGAAATTCTTTGTATAGAAAAATCACTCATTAAGGTAATTTTCTTTAGTCTATAATAACTATTTCAGATTTAAAGTATAATAACTTGAATTATCATTATTTCAAAGCCATATATCAATGTCCTGAATTATCAGAAATTATATATTAAGTTATTGGGAGCCATGCATAGGTAATCTTGAGAAAATTTCCAGTCAAAATGCAGCTTCATTAGTACTGAGATGCAATTATTCTTCAAAAAGATCATACAATCAAAGTCAAGAAAGGCACAACAAATATAATGATACACACAAGAAAGATAGAATTTGTCTGAAGTGATTAAAACCTGGGTGGGAAATTAAAGAACTGAAGACATAGGTAGACTGTCATCTCTCCTTTCATAAAACCCATGATTTTGAAGGAAGCATAAATAAGTGGGACTCTCAGTACTTGAATTGAGAACTAGAAACACAGTGAGTACATCTAAGGAAGAGTCTGTGCATGTGTAGAAGGGAGGGGATGATTTCCTAGGCAGAAAGCTTACACAGCTTTAAACTGAATTTGAGAGTGAACTAAGTCTAGATAATACCTGAAACCACAAATATCTTCTTTCTATATTGGATGTGCCTTGGAAGGATTATAGATCCTTCTTTATATATAGATCCTTCTTCACAAATATCTTCTTTATATATTGGATGTGCTGGGATCCCTGAAGCTCTTGGGGTGTCAAGTGGGGCCTGGAGCGTGCTCCCTTCATCTCTTGTCTTCACTTTCTGTTGATCCTAATACACCATTAAAAAAATTACCATTTCCAATGTGTCTGAAAATGTGAAAAACCTTGAGAAGTATTGGTCCAAAGAGCTTGGCCTGTCATTCAAGGCTCCTGACAGTCTGACCCAATTGACATTTCTAACCTTGAATCTTTCCACACCATGTATGAAACCTTTTCACCAGCCAAATGAACTGCTCATATGTTCCTCTTATACCCATCAGGCTTCCCAACTGCTGTTGTCTCTGCTATGACTTTCCCCTATTCTATATTTTCTAGTATGATCCATTCTCAAGCCCTGCATTAAAGGTTACCTACACTGCAAAACTACTCCTTTTAAGACATTTATATATTTTTTCCCCACTAAAGAGCCAAAGTAGTTTATCTATAGATTTCAATGTCTTGTATAACTTTCTATTTGTACTACTGTTACTTATGTATAATGTTTTTAGTTTACCAAATAGAGTTGACCACTTTGATAGCTAAACTCAACACCTGACCTTAGCTAAAAGGCCAAGAAACAACTGACAGCTACATTCAAATAAATACATACCAGCAAACATTTTCTAGTAACTTCTACGTGCCAAGTAATATACTGGGTAGAGAAGATATAAAAATTAATGTGGCTACATTAGAATCAGAATTATTAAGCATTGTTCTTAAAGTTCTAGCCAATGCAATATGGCAGGATATTAATTTAGAAGCTAAGTACAGGAAAGGAAGAAAATAGTCATGATTTGTGAAAATAACTGTATACCTACAAACTCAAGAGAACTGACTGGAAAACATATAATTAATAACAGTATGGTCTCATAAGGTGGTTAGAAACAAAGGCAAAATGTTTTCAAATCCTTTATAATATTGCACTTAAAAACAACATTCATGTGATAACACCATACGCTAATATGGAAAAATATCCCAAAATGTGTCTGAATAAGACACACAAACACACATATGCACACAAGCACACACACAGAATGTTTGTATAAAAGAAGCATCATACCAAATAATATTTCAGTTCTTTCCAAATTTACTAATAATTTCAATACATTACCCATCAAACTCTCAAAGAAATCTTTAATCTGAAATTTAAGCCTAGCATATAAAAATAGCTATATCTTTAAGAGCAAACTGATCAACAGACACGAACAATTACAAAGGAAATACAAAAATAAAAAATTTTAATTTCTTCTGGTAACTTGTGATAACCTGTAAAAATAAGAAAGACTGAAGAACAAATATAATAGGAATGTAAATCTATGTAAATTTTCTATAAACAGTTTAGTACCATGTATAAAGAGTCTTAAAATGTTTGGGTCTTGAATTTTCCTTGTTAAATATCTAACCTCCCAAAATATTCAGAATCTCAATAAAAACATATGCTCTTAGAAGAAAAAAATCAAATTAAAGCTAAGTGACAACTATAGAACAACACAGTGATATAGGGGATCTAGGAAGTATCTACCAAGGACATAAAAACTGGGAGTGATTTTATCACTAATTATTAGAAATCAGTGAGCTGATATGAAGCCTTTGAAGGGAACAACACCCTTGATGCAGAAGATTTAGCACCACTATCTCCGTTCCATCTGGACTATACTACATGTACTTTTATTTTGGGGGGTGAAATGGACTGATGATTTTCCCTTTCTTCAATGGACAATTGTGCCAAATGCTAGGCTGCCATCTGCTCTTATTGCCCTAAATGGCTGCCTTCTTTCCATCAACTCTCAACTTCTTCCAGTCAAATTTGATTGTCCAGCCCCCCTGCCACCTACCCCAATTTCTCCCAAGAAGCCTGACTCAGTTATTTGTACCTCTTGAGAAATTGCTGCAGATCAGCTCTTTTTGCCAGCTCTCCCTGGAACTCTTGGCCTTGTGTGGAGGGAGGGAGAGAATGGGAATCTTCACTGGAAGCTGTGGGAAGACTTGGAAGTTATATGCTATATATGCCATGTCCAGCAATCTGATAAACTGATGATTCTTAAGATTTTTTTCCTGGTGATGAAGGGACTTTTTCTTTTCTTTTGGAGAAGGGGAAATGTAAGCTTTTCCCTAATTCCTAATAGCCATTTTTGAAGCAAAGAAGGATGGCAACATTGGCACATTCCACCTGGCAGGGACTCTTAAGTACGTGAAGGTCTCTTAGAATTAGGATTGAGAAACCTTGCTCTTCTCAACTCTGAGCCAGGGACTATTAAGGACTTAGAGACTCTATCTCTTCCACAAGCCTCATGCCAACCCTGGGCTGCTGCTGCCCCTTACAGAGGCTGTCCTTAACCCTCCTCTCCCACCCTGTGATATGTCTGCTGACTCGGCCTGGCCATTTGCAAAAGGCTGTAGAAAGAGGAGAATGTCAAGACTTTTTGGTTGAAAAGGAACAGAAAAATATCTTTTGAGAAGAGGAACCTCTAGGAGGAACCTAGCAGGCATGTATATTAAGCAGTTAGTCTGAAACTGTCAGGAAGCTTTGAAGCTGGCTTCCCCCACCCTGTTTCTCCTTTTCCTACCCTTACAGGCCTGCCCTCCCCTGCTTCTGTCCTGCATTAGTTGACCCACTAAACAACTTGATGTATTTAACTCCCATCCCTTTACCCTCATAAGGTGGGGATTGCCCGGGGCTTTGCCTCTTCTTTGTGCCTTGGGCCTTGGGTGCATCTCCTCCCTCCCTTCCATGTGCCTTTCTTTGCCTCTGCAGTCTCATTCATTACTCATAATTTTGCAAATTATATTTTGCTGCTTTCTTACCCCCTATTGCCCCTAAATAGTAGAAAGAAGAGAAGTGACCTAGAGAACCTCAGATTCTCCACTGGGGATTGATGGAGCCTCTGATTTTAGCCACAGCCGCTTTTGCTCAACAGTGTATGGTTGGGATTTTGCAAAAATATTGTTTGGATGAATCTCAAAGTGAGGTTGGTGGGAGGAATGAGTGGTGAAATTCTTACTCCTTAGGTGCCCAAGCATTTACCATCGTCTCTGAAGAGGTTATACAGGGGAGTAGTCTTTCCCCAATTCCTCCCCTAACCCCCCCATCCAGTACTGCCCACTCTCACTTAAGTGTATATTATTAACAGGCTGGGCTAAAGGAATCAGCTGCTGCTATGCAGGGTTTTTTTTCATATATATAAATATATATATATATATATATTTTTTTTCCCCCTTATTTGCCTTCTCCCCTTAATCTAAAAGCTCTGTTCCATGCCAACTGGAATTCTTTATCCTACTCTTCCCTTTCCCTTATATATTGAGGTTATGTGATAGGAGAAAAGTACACAACCCACCACTCCCCTTTCCCATGCATTAAAATTCCTTATTTACCTTTTTCCCCCTCCCATTTTTTCCACGCCTATCCACTTTTCTGGCCAAAGGTGCCTTTGCTCTCTGTGTCTGTAAAAGCATACTGCACAGGGGAAATTGTGCCCATCCAGACCGGGCTCCACTCTTGGCTTCCCTTGTCCTCTTTTGCTTTTTTCCTGGTGCTCTTTTTTTAATCTCAGTGGGGTGTGGATAATAGAACAGCTGCAAGCTTTTGGGAACCTTTAACTTTTTTCTTTCATTTATAAGAACACTAAACACTCAATTCTGGCTCGGCACCTGTGGCTCAATTGGCTAAGGCGCCAGCCACGTACACCTAAGGTGGCAGGTTCGAATCCCCAGCCCGGGCCCACCAAACAACAATGATGGCTGCAACCAAAAAATGGCCGGGCGTTATGGCGGGCGCCTGTGATCCCAGCTACTTGGGAGGCAGAGGCTGGAGACTCGCTTGAGCCCAGGAGTTGGAGGTTGCTATGAGCTGTGATGCCATAGCACTCTACCCAGGGGGATAGCTTGAGGCTCCATCTCAAAAAAAAAAACAAAAAACACTTAATTCTAGAGAACCAAAAATCCCCCCTTCCCACCAAACACTACTAAGGAGCATGTCTTCTGCTCCATTCCTTTTCTCTTTTTCTTTCCCTTGGTAATGCTTTTAAAAATAAATGAGGTTTTTATATAAATAAAGTTTTTAAAGTGTGAAAAAAAAATTGTTGAGCTATATTAGAGTCAAAATTCCCTACCAGTCAGATTAGATTGAGAGTTCTGACAGATATACTAAGAAAAATGAGTCAATAAGGAGGGTAAGTCAGCAACAGGACCCCAAGAAGGAAAGACAAAGTGGCAAATATTGGCAGTGCCAAAAACATGTATTGTCTAATGTTGGTAGCAGGCATGTTGTCATTAACAGTCATTCCATCAGAGCCAGATGCCCTTAGGCATGTGCCTGTTGAGTACCCTATTTAGTTAATTTTATAGCAAAGAGGGTAAGAAAACAATGACAACACAATGTCTCTGAATTTAATTGTGACTATAAAAGAAGAAATGATTGGTATGTTATCCTAGGGACCATAATACCAAAAATAATCATTTACCTTGGACTTAGAAAAGTTTTCACATAATAATTGGAGAAGAAAAAGAGCAGAAAGAGAAAAACCAGCCCACAACTGGTCATCCTAACTAAAGAGGAACGTAATTAATGGAGGATGAAGCTATCAGAAAGGGAGAGACTCAAGGCTAATAGGCATTTATGCTTGCAAAAATGTTAAGGACAGGCTTGGCGCCCATAGCACAGTGGTTACGGTGCCACCCAGATACATCAAAGCTGGCAGGTTCGAATCCAGCCTGGAAAGGATAAACAACAATGATGACTGTAATAAATAGCCAGGCATTGTGGTGGGTGCCTGGAGTCCCAGCTACTTGGGAACATGAGGCAAGAGAATTGCTTAAGCCCAAGAGTTTGAAGTTGCTGTGAGCTGTGGCACTCTAGTACTTTACTGAGGGTGACATAGTGAGACTCTGTCTCAAAAAAAAAAAAAATACTAAGGACAGATAAGGAAAAAAAAATACTAGAGAGGGCATAAATGGAATGATTCTCAATTTGGACAGAGGTAAGTGGAAGGTAAATTTGCAGTTAGAAGACAGTGCTCAAGCGTCTCTAAATTAACTCAAGATACTAGATCCACACAGATTATATACCACAACAGCAGAAAAACTCAAAAGTCATCACAAAACCACTCTAAGCAATGTGAGATAACTATAGAGAATGGAAAGCTACCAGAAGATTGGAGATAGGCAAATATTGCCCCGGATTTAAAAACTAGGACCATCATGAAGCCATGGGTTCACTCTGAATAAGTCATTCTAAATAATTCTCAGCTCTTTTTTGGGATGTCTTGCCAGGTTGGTACATTTCAGGAATATCATAAGATAATTTCAGGACAATATCTAACAAGTCTCTTGTATCCCTGGGCAAGAAAGAAAGAAATCAGGTGGCAGTGGTCAGGTAGCATTACAGCTGATTTAACTGCCACACCCCATAATTCATGGATCTGTGCCAACGTGAAAGGAGTTAGGTCTTCTATGATTTGCAACCAACCTTGGTTCTCACAGCACTTCACACATACTCTATTATAGCAATTATCATACTACATTACAGTTATATAATTACATGTCAATTATTCCCTATAGCCTATGAGCTCCCTAAAGGAATGATTACATTTTAGTCATCTTGTTATCCCTAGCAGGGAGCATGAGACTAGCACAGAGTAGACAATTTGATACATGTTTATAAATTTTAATTGAATAAAAACATTGAAGATATCATTTTAATATTTTCAAATGGCCCTGAGATGAAAGCAATTGCTAATATATTGGATGACAAAACTAAAAAAGCCAAAAAGTCCTTGACAAGCTGGAACAATGAGCCACTGCTTACATAATAAAATGTAATAGAGATATAAGTAATGTCTGGGATAAAAAAAAAAAATTAACTGAAGAACAGAATGGGAAAGATCTGAATGGAAACAGCTGGATGTTTTGACAGCAAACCCAACATGAGCCAACGGGGTACTATGGCTCATATTGTTGGCATTAGGAGAAATAGAGCTCCTAAGAGAAGAGAGATGAGTGTTGCTGGTTAGACCACATCTAGAGCTTCATGCTTCCAGACACGCATTTTACAAGGGACCACCAGAATTTTAAAAGTTGTCCATAAGAAGGAAACCAGTATGGTTATAGACCTGGAGACCACATTATGAAAAACAGTTGAAGAAATGAAAAACATTTAGATTGAAAAATGTTCTTTCAGAGTATATGACAGGAGAATTTACATTTCTGAATCACTGTCTGGGAAGATTATGTGTTAGTGTGCCTCCACAAGGCAGACTGCGATCATTTTAGCAAAGCAGCAGAAACTTGGATTTTAGTACATGATAAAGAATTTTAATAATTAAAACTCTTCAAATGTGGCATATATACATGCTTACTGAGCCAGTGACTTCCATCACCCTTCATTTAGGGACTGTTCAGCCCAGCCACATGCCCAGGACTGGAAAATAGCAAATCCTTATTTGGTATAGCAGGTTTGAGCAAGAAACACCTGATTTAATATACACGGTTTCAGATTATTTTATGAGATGAAACTGCTAGAAGGTAGAATGCCATTAACTGGCCTCACTCAAATAAATTGTAAGACTAATCTCTGAAACAGACTGCATTACACTTTTCTAAGAAGGATGGGCTGGAACACTGAAGCCAGGCCACCCACAACCCACTCTGGAATCCAGAGCAATAGCAGAGGATTGGTAAGACACTGCCATGTCTTGGGTGAGCAGAACTCTCCCAGATGGCAGGTGGCAAGAGATTTTAGGGACATCACCCTATTAGCTGGTACTCTGTAAAAGCAGATAAAAATATAAACAATCAAGAAGAATGAACTTTAAAATTTTATGACCATTCCCTCCCTCTTTTGCATACCAACTGCCAAGCTCATTGACTTAATACAATTTTTCAGCAGAAACACCTGGCTACTTAATTAATGTACAATATTTATTTAATATGCAATTTGTCTAACCATCCTTCAAATACCTTGAATAGTCAGTTACATCACAAGATATCTGCATGTTTAAGATTAATTCAAATTACAAAAATGCAACAGTGAATTAAAATGTGACTTACATCCAGTGAAATATAAGCAAGTCAATTTTTTAATGCGTCTTGACTAAATGTAAAATATCATCTGTTTTTGTGACAAACAAGTCTGTGCCATTAATCACATGCTTCCAGCTGCAACAACTCACATTCAAATTAAAACCATGAAATAGCATCACAGTGTCAAGATTCACACAAACTGATCTTTTAACAGATTGTGAGAAAAAAAAAACATACATTAAAAGAAGAATCTGGAGAAAATGTTACACAATAAAAACATCTGAAAGAGCTTAAGCACACAAGAAGTTAGAACTCTGGTTTTTGAACTGTATAGGAATTAAATGTTAAACAAAACTCACAGCCTGCTCTTAAACAACGAACACATCATAAAAAATATTTCTTTTTATAGCCACAGGGCTGAAAGTTTTGCTGTTTATATCTACCCCAGCATACAAATCCATAGTACTGCCAGGACTGTCCCCTCTGACTTTACTGGGAAGCTAGACAGGAGAGTCTGCCTGGGTTTCTTTTAGTTTAGTTCAGTTTTGTGTCCAAAATTGGCCCAAGAATCATCTCTTCTTCAGTCACTGCACTCCTGCCTGCCAGTTGCACTGCTCCAAATTTTTCCCTGCCAGCTACAGATATTAAAATGTTTTGTTGTTTTAAAATTTGATTTAGAACTGCAGTAGATAACTTTTTTTTTTTGCTTCAGGCTCCCCTAGGTCAGCAAGCCACAGCAATGTTCAAACAGTGCAAAGGCAGCCACTGCACATTAAAAACAAGGATGGTGCCAGGAACCAGCAAAGTGATATATCCTAGGTTAGCCATGTCAGGCGTTTTCCAGTCCCAGAGAAGGTTTCATATGGTCAGCACATGGGCCAAATGATGCACATGGCTGTCTTGTACTTGCCCCTTGTGTCCTTCTCTGGTGACCTGCCCCATTGAACTCCCTGGATGAGACTGCCAGGGATGCTATGCAAGGCAGACATGTTTCTCTGAGAGTCTTTCCTGCCTCAGGGCTCAACTGTATTGCTATGGTGCTTTATACTTTTGGGGTATTATCTGACAAGCCAAAAGTTTTCCTCAGTCCACAATGATTCTACTTTAAGATGGTGCCCTAGCCCACCTGAGAAAAGGGAAATAAGAAAATCCAGAATATAAAATGTTAACAGCCAAACTCTTAATGTGTTAACATTCTAGGTTCTCTGTTAAGAAACCAAGGCAAGACTAGGGTAGTCAGCATGATACAAGACATAAAACTGAAAGAATAATATTGAACAGGAGATTTATCTCAAAGTATCCCAGGCTCTTACCTACTACATTTCATTATCTCATACCTGCCATTTTCTCTCTTTTCCTCGTTCAGAGACATTTTGCTCCAGATGATGAATGGAAGAGGATGTAAGGTCCTAATTTCACAATAGCCTGCAGAATCTTTCCAAGAAACTTAATGAGATTTAAATACAATTTAAAGTTGTATGTAATAGTTCAGTATGGAAACCCAGTAAAATAGGTTTTAAGCAAAAAAAAAAAAAAGCTTTTTAAAGGAAAGTAGGATGAGAAAATAATATAAACAGAATATTGCCATGATTAGTACTTATAAAAGAGAATCTGAGAATCAATCTGTGTCTCACAAATGGTCTGCAAAATATAAATATGTTATAAATATATAAATATGTTAGAGATAAATATAAATCAAATAACTTAAAAGGTATTTGGGCTTCAACATTTAAAGGAAATTTGGAGTGAAACCTTTTACAAAAGTGACAACTCTTTCATAATGCTACATGGGATTTATTAAGCCTACTAATGTAAAGAAATAAGGTTTTCTTAAAGCAGAGTATAACTATCCATGTTTTGAAAAAGGAGGATCTCAATAACATTTTAAATGACAGATGACTAGGTTCTACTCATTTCTCCATCAACACCGTGTCCATGCACAATTTTAGCAAGGTGTTATAATCATAACCTAAACTCTTAGCACCACATTAGCAGAGAATTCTTTTTAATAATACACTGCATGTCAAAAATAATCAAACTGAAATAAACTATCTGGGTTCCTTAAATCTGGTTAGTATTCAACATTTGCTACAAAAAGAAGTACAAACAAAATTTCCTTTCATCTACCAAGAGAAAACCCATAATATAACTTTGGTTTTAAGTGGCTTTTATCAAATCATGCCTTAAAGTAGTGGGGGAGGAGGGTGACTGTTAGTCTCTGACCAATGGGTTGGTGGATAAAACCCAAGTCACTCCTTCCTCACGCAAAACTTTTTTCAATAACTTGAGACTCAAATTGAGCAGATCAATTTAGAGAAGGGCAGAAGATAGCTGGCACAAAGAACTCCAAAGTAATTATATTATCATCTTTTAGAATAAAAGAATCAAGGTAAAGTGACATTTATAGTTCTTTGATATTGTTTATTCCCTTTCTTTCCTCCACTGACTCCAGAAACCTCAAGGAGACAGAAGGCATGAGCTGGGAAGGTTCATGCAAGAAGAAAGTTGTGTCTAGGAAAGACAAAGAAACTGGCCCCTTGACTCCTGTCAGGAGGTCAAGATGCTCAATACTTGAAACAAAACAAACAAAAAATCAGCATGAAGGGGCAGTGACTACGGTTCAGTGAGTAGGGCGCCAGCCCTATATGCTGAGGGTGGCAGGTTTGAACCTGGCCCTGGCCAAACTGCAACAACAACAAAAATAGCCGGGCATTGTGGTGGGCGCCTGTACTCCCAGCTACTTGGGAGGCTGGAAAAAAAAAAGTTCCAAGGCTCAAAACACCAAAATATTAATCTACATAGAATAGGACTAAAAGAAACTTTCAAAAAGAGAAGGGGGAAAGGCAGCCTTGTTTTGATTTTAACCATGAGCCACAGCAAAGGCTGATGATAGTTAAATATTCAGAAAACAAAAGTCTTCAATCTAGGTACCTAATAACCTGGGGTTTGTCATTCTCATTCATTTTGCCCTGGATTACATATTCCTTCATTTTAAGTAGAAAAATGAAATGAACTTGGAGTATTTCCTCTAGGCTTTCTCCCTTACATGCATTCCTGGGCCCTGAAGGATTTGAATTTTAAAAAGTATCTGTGCCTAATAAAAAAAGGTTCTTGTGTTCAGTGTTGCCTTTCTTATTCACAATGTTATTCCTGCTACACTCGTGTCATTAATTTTGAGTCTTACAAATCGACATCAAGAGTTAAACTAAACTTCGTGATACTAACACACAAAACAAACTCAGAAAAGGAAATCAAGCCAGATGGAACCAGAAGAAAACAGATCTGTACTCACTAATTTTAGAGAGAGGAGTCATCTCCATTTCACCTCTGAGGTTGCAGATGCTGCTGCTCCTCATCATCCTCCCTCAGATTAAGGCAACTATCCAGTCAAAGGCTTTCAGGTTTCACAGCCCCAGCCTCTTATTTCCATATGTGGAATTAAAAATGATTAGGAAATTTTGGGTCTGTTCAGTTATACACCTAAAGATTTTATGTATCTTCCCTACATTTCTAAATTTAAGACATAATTATTTTGGATCTTAACATATTGCCATTTATACAGATTTTTATCCATTCAAGTAGAGATAACTTGGCCCTAAGCCTTGCTAAAGGCTTTTTGCAAAATAGACAACTGCATATAAAAGAGTAAAAGTGTCAAAAAAGCCCACATTTAAAAGATATCCATGTATCCAACTACAACCTATCTTACGGCCTATATACTTAGACAACTAACTGCTCAAGAAGTTAGCTTCTGCACTTTTAACTTCCTAAATCATAGTAAATCCATCCTAATTTACTGAGATTCAATCTAATGAGTAAGAGGAAAATTAACTGATATCCAATCCTATTTTTGAGGACTTTGGAAGAAAAAAGAAAACTGAAAGAATGGTTAGTGCTCTGCCCCTGGTCCCTAAAAATGTGGCTTAATGATGTGGTGATCACATTACGAGCTCTGATTGTACCACCAATTATAATTTCAAAATGAAGGGTTTTGATCTTTTCACACCCCAATTTACAATCTACTAACACCTTGAAAAAAAGGCTGTGGCAGTGGTGGCTCCACTCTATGGAGATCGCTGATGGCAAAGTAGAGAGGGAAAACATTTATTTTCTATCCTCTTATAATAAAATATTATTACACAGAAACATGCCCAAACCAGGCATTTTGCTAAGACTTAGAATAACGAAATAACTTTTTTTTGAAAAGAGGAAAAAAAAAAAAAAAGAAATGAGGAAAATATACACATTAAAAATGCATTACTTTTTATGCCAAAACAAGGTCTGATTGGAAAATTCTAACCGATCTGGACAGCGTAAGACTTACAGACGATCAGCCCGCAAGGATGACTTGAAGCCACAAAGATTCCTGATCAAAAAAGGTATTTCACACATACATACACATCAAAAAATAGATTTTAAAAATAATTATTCTAACGTTTTAGAAGCAGATGCTTTCTAATATATTTTTTCACTTTAATATCAGTATCATTTTCCCCCCAATCTTCTTTAAGACCTGCATTTTGCCAAATGCTGAATCACCAACACGATTTTCATAAATATAACTGCAAAGGTTGGAAAGCGAATACTGTATCACTATGGTTTTTAGTTTTGCTATGGAATGAACTGCAACTGGGTTATTCTGAGGAATCTCTTTGTATAATGCATCTGTCGTACATGTTTCTCTGATTAATTGAGCACCTCTGTGCATAGACAGATCAATCTGTCTTTTATTAACACTGAAATTTTAAAAATCTACATGGTAAATTGATGGATTTGATAACATCTTGATCTGAGAGTTTTAAGTCATTACATATTTAATCTTAACAATTCAGCTCTATGTGGTTATCTAGAAATTCACTTTTTCTTTCTGAGCCTTTTCCCAGTCATCTTTATCAATTTTTAAGCCGTGCATTTTACTTTTGCCTGTCTACAATAAGTTTTCACGAAAAGCAAGCCAAGAAAAGAGTCCAAAGTCCCCATCAAATTATACTTGCAGTGATTTTTAATCTGAGATAATTTGAAGAACATCTTTTCATTTTAAAGGGTATAGAATAATTTTAATAATTTTAGTGTGGCATAACATATAATGAACTGTACATATTTAATGTGCATAATTTGACAAGTTTTGACATATGTATGCATAGTGAAATCCTCACCACATTCAAGATAATAAGCATATCCATCACCTCCAAAGTTTTCTCAGGACACTTTTAATCTCTCCCTTTCACCTCTACTCACATTTCCCTTCCCCCACCCCCCGAAAACCAGAAATCTATCATTAAATATTAGTTTGTACTTTCTAGGATTTTATATAAATAGAATGAAAATCTATCCCAGTATAAGTATACTATTTTATTTCGTCTGGCTTCTCTTACTCAGCACAATTATTCTGAGATTCATCCATGTTGTTGCACATATCAACGATTCATTCATTTTTATTGCTGAACAGTAAGTATTCCATCATGTGGATGTAACACAATTTGTTTATTCATTCACCAACTGATATGATTTGGGTTTTTACCAGTTTTTTGGTATTACGAATGAAGATGCTATGAACATCTGTAAATAGGATTTTGTGTAACCCTATGTTTTGATTTCTCCCAGAGGGGAATAACTTTATTGTAAGATTGGTGTGCTTTATCTTTCTCAAGGACTACAAACCCGTTTTCCAAAGTAGTGGTACCATTTTACACTTCTACTGGCAGTGTATGAGAGTTTCAGTTTTCTATTTTTGCCAATACTTGATGAAATCAGATTTAAATTTTAGACATTCTAATAGATGTACAGTGGTTTTCATTTGTATTTCCCTAATTGCTAATAATGCTGAGCATCTTTGCATGTGCTCAGATACCATAACTTCTTTGATAAAATATTCCAATCTTTCCCTATCTTTAATGGCATTTATTTTTCTTATTAATTCTGAGTGTTCTTTATATATTTTTGATACAAATCTTTTATTGTGATTGGCAAATAAGACCTTCCCAAGTAGCTGGGACTACAAGCGCCCATCATAACATCCGGCTAAACGTTACGGTACTTTGACATCTTATTTGCTGTATCATTATTTTTGTCTATTTCTAATTTTACCAAATTTTAATCAGAAAACATACACGGTCACTTATGTAAAAATTATGTGCATATTTCAAAGGAGCACATATTTTCTATTTGAATATCAAAATATGTAATTATTAAGTCATTTGTTAATTGGCTATTTACATCCTTTATATATTTCTATTTGATTAAGTATCTACTGAATTCTTTTTGTGCTGTAGTGTCACAGCTCACAGTAACCTCCAACTCCTGGGCTTAGGTGATTCTCATGCCTCAGCCTCCCGAGTAGCTGGGGCCATAGGCACCCTCCACAACACCTGGCTATTTTTTGTTGCAGTTTGACTGGGCCGGGTTTGAACCCGTCACCCTCGGTAAATCGGTAAATGGGGCCAGCGCCCTACACAGTGAGCCACAGGCACCACCCGGATCTACTGAATTTTTTATACTTGGTAGTTTCAGCTTTTATAGTTTAAGGATTACATAGTTAAGGCCAGATGCGGTGATTTACGCCTGTAATCCTAGCACTCTGGAAGGTTGAGACAGGTGGATTGCTTGAGGTCAGGAGTTTAAGATAAGCCTGAGGGAGAATGAGGTCCCATCTCATTAAAAAAAAAAAAAAAAAAAAAAAAAGCTGGGCTTTGTGGTGTATGCCTATTAAACGGGGGGCCATTTCACTGTCCCTCAGATGGTTGGAGGGCCAGACTGTGGGCCCCAGGACGAGTCAGCTGCTAGCAGGACAGGCAGCAGTGGCAAAAACACCCAGAGGGCTGGGTAAATGTCCTGGGGATGGGGGTTGGGGGGTCTGCATGTGGCCCACGCACAGGCCATAGTTTGAGGACGCCTGAATGTAGTTAAATATTTGAAGGTTCATGTTTTAGATATCTTAGTATATCAATATGAAATCTTTCTGTATTCTACTTAATGAAGTTGGCTTGGAGTTCTAATTCACCTGATATTAATATTACTTTAAGTACTTTGTTTTCTACGACTTTTTGTAAGATATCCTTTCCATCTCTTTATTTCTACCTTACAGCAGTGGTTCTCAACATTCCTAATGCCACAACCTTTAACACAGTTCCTGTGGGTTGCAACCCATAGGTTGAGAATCTCTGCCTTACAGTATCTTTATGTTGAAGTGTCTCTTATTGCCATAAATGGCTGGATGCTATTTTTATGCCACCCATTTTTAATAAAAAGTGAACATAATCTATATTTCATTTATTGAGATTATTACTACATATTTACACACATAGATACATACGTTTTCATTTCCCTTAACTTAGTATTGATTGTTTTGTTTTCTATCTGTCACTTCTTTCTTAAATTTTGCTGAATTTACAAAATATTGCTTACTTTTTCTCCTCATGGTGTATTTCCTTTCTCCAAAAATTACATTCTTTAAAAAAAATTTTATCATGGAAAAAAATTCATGCAATACGGATAATGCAAAATTTGTATTTGATCCCAGTGAACGAACTCTCACTCCATGGCCTAAGATAATTTATTAAATGAGCTGAATATATAAACTTTAAGTGCTTCAAAGTGCGTACGTATGTATCATCCTATTTTTACTATCATGTTTACCCTTGCCTTTGAAACACATATTTAAGTTTCAATTTTTCTTTTTCTAAATTACAACGTATATGCTAAATAAGAACATAATATACTTTTCATGGTTTTTTACCCAACCCTGCCATCTTTAGCGAAATCAGAAATAACACTATCTGGGGAGTGTGTGTGTGTGTGTGAATGTGTATGTGTGAAAGAGAGATTATAATTAATGGTTTCTTTTTCTTCACAATATGTCTAGGTTGGTTCTTTTCTTAATTATACTTGATATTCAGAGGGCTCATTAAATCTGAATATTCTCTTTTTCATATTTGAGGCTTTTTTCTTAACATTTTTTCGGTAATTTTATCTCCTCTCATTTATTTTTTCTCTCCTTTTAGAGATTTAGAGGGATGATGGAACTTTTGTAAACATTTACTCTGTCTCTTAAGTTTTCTCCCATACTTCCCAGGTACTCTTTTTGCATGGCACTAAGGAAGTTCCCTAACTCAATGTTTAGTTTCCCTAATTTACATCTGAGTTGTATTAATGGACATTTCATTTTTAGTTTTAAAGTTAAATCTTAAATTCCTAAGCTCTATGCTTGATTCTGTTTCATGAACACAAAACTTTCTGTATCTCTCTGAGTGTCTTCTTCTGATAACTCTATTACCTCTAGGTCCTTGAATATTTTCTCTTCTGAGTTCTCATTGGGTAGCTTTCTTTCATGGTGTTGATTTTCTTCATATGGTATGTCATATGCTCATCTTTTGTTTGGGAACCTCTGTTGTCAGCTCTTTTGTTTACCATTGACTGTTCCCAGTGATTAATGGGGACAGACAAGTGGCTTCTCTCCTATGTGTGTGGGCTTTCTAACCCACCTGGCAGTCAGTACACGACTAAGGCACTGCCCTACCTCTCTGGGTCTAGCACCCACACTCAAGGATTTAGTTTGTGGGTAAACACAGCTGCTATCCACGATTTAACACAAGGAGAAAAGAAAAATAAAGGCACAGCTCCAAATGTAGAGCTCCAATTAATAACTCTGATGAGCTCTTTAACAATCCTGGTGAATTCCTCTTCTATTTCATGTTTGCATTGTCTGCACCTCAAGCTTGGTCTTGCTTCCCTTCCTTTGTTATAGATTTAAATCTATTTTTGTTGTACATTTCTTATTGTTTGTTTTCTGATAATTTTTGTCATATCATGGAATTTTGATGAGGGAGAATAGACACGTACAAAAATCAACTTTCAATCATTTAAGTTGCTTAAATTTAGAGGCTTCACATTCGTGTATTAAAAATGGTAATTAACTTTACATAATAAATTTTTTGCACTATTACCTCTCACAATGATGCCATAAATATTGGTGAATTTCAACATAAAAATGATCAAGCATTTTCAATAGAGTCTAAGCTTTGGACCTTCAGAAATTAAAAGCAATAAATTTGTCATGTCTCAGAACAACTCTACCCAGATCTGTTTTATGCAACCTCAAATGTCAGAAAATTGACCTGATCTGGTAAGTGATAAGCAGCTACAGACAGATTATCTCTTCAATAGTTGTCACGCTGCTATCACAATTATAGAAATCTAGTGAAGTTTAATTTTTTCTGAGAACTGCTAAAATCATTATGCCCAACACAACTTCCCCATCCAAACATCTCAACAAATGGGCTCAGAGGATCGTGTGTGTCTCCACACATGTGCATGGCAGGGCAGGGACCGTATCCCTCAGGACCTGGCATGCAGTTGGTATTCATTAAACATTCACTGAAATGAATTAACCAGCAATAGCAAAACAACATTTTGCTTCTGAAGGGTGTAGCCTTACTCTAGCGTCTTGGGTCATAATTTGGCAAACTTTTCTCTAGCCTGAGAGCGCTGATATAGGTATTTTTATACATGTTTTTATCAGTAGTTTTCAAATACAGTGAGCCCTTAAGACAACGGGTGTGTTGTTCAATGCTTTCTATCTTTCCAATCTTGTCTGACCCATAAACTAAACCCACCTCCATGACTTCTGTCCCAGTTGTCCCTTTTCATAGACTCTCCCTCCTCTGTAACATCGCTTGTCCTTTTCATATGATCCTAATTACACCTTGTACTATATCCTGTCACAGTATTTATCACACCAGACTATAATGCTTCTCACAGTAAGCAGCACAGTGATGAGGAACTTTCATTTAGTATTCGTTGCTATTTTATGTATATAGGTATATATAGACTCTGCGTCACACTACATACAAAGAAAACCTTTCAGATTTATCCAAATGCCTCCTTCTCCAAAAAAAATAAAAATTGTTGAGGAAGTCAGGATCAAAGAAAAATAAAGCAAACAATGCTATCTAATCCTGCAGAGTGGTTAAAGCAGGCTCTATGATTTGTAGGGGCCAAAGCAAGGTAGATAACTAAGAGATTAGTATCTACTAAGGATACTACGATAAAAATCAAATACTTCTGTTATATTGAAACAGGAGTATAGTTATAAGCTTCTTCGGCTGCTGCGAAAGAAAGCAGGCTTGGAAAAGGGAAGGGCCTTGCCCAGTGTCCGAAGGCTTGTTTTGTTATGATCTCCTGACTTCCAGTGCTGTTGTTGCAATACCACACTGAAACCAAATACACAATGAAAATTAGTTGCTATTATGGCAATCCCTGGGAGAAACAGAAATACTTATTCCCTTGTGAGGGATAGTAAGTTAAACTAAAAACCAACACAAATGTTCTCTGAGAAGTTTGGTAGAGCTGGAATATATGAAGTGACCTGATTGCCCCTGAAGAGGAAACAGAACTATAGCAATAACCTTCAGAGGGACATGAGATTCCCCACTACTGGGGAGTGGAAAGGCCAGTTAACTAGTTTCTAGAATATTCTATATGTGTATATATAGTCTTAGAAGAAGTGGACTGTTAACTGCTATACTAGACTATGACTGAGAAGACAGATTTTAAAAAATTTCCTAGGGCATTTTTCCAGAAGAAAACAAAAATTAAGGTCAGGTCTACATCAGCCAGTAACAGACTTCTGGGCCCCTAGATTCATTTATTTGGCTCTACTGACTGTTTGGCTCAGTTTTCCCTTAGCAAGTGTAAAAAACGCTTGAACACCACCACCCTGGGATCCTGTTCAACCAATTCAGATAGCTGTGGCCTTTTAACTCACATCCAAGTGACTTGGCTTCATACCAATATCATTTCCCCTAGTAGAGCATAAGCCTAAGTGAGAAAGTACACAGCACAGGGAGCCAGGAGTTAAATGGCTGTTACCATTCCAGAAAGACCTGGTTCTTTTCCTAGATAAGGAAACAATACTCTATCAAGAAGTTGTGATCTTTCAATATTACATATCACACTAGATCCCTGACTACAAAAAGAGAATTAGTCAAAATACCACCATCTATTCTTGAATTCTCTCTCTGAGGAGCTTTAGACAATGTAACTTTTCTCTTCCAGCCCAATCCCTTGGGAAATAAATAGAGGTGATTTATTAAAACTGAACATTTTACAGATAAGAAAATAACAAGTTCAAATGCAGAGAGTGGCAGTAGGGTCTTGCGGCTCTACTATCCTTGCTAAACTACACTTCCTCCTTATGTTGTGCACCCCATACAGAACATGCACATTTACTTGTGTGTAGATGCTGGCGATTTACTTATAGCATAGCCATAAGGTACTTTGTGGACATGGTCTTAAGTGAGCCTTCCTGCACTGACATTTTCCTTTGCCTGGGACACGTTTTCTTTCCACTTCTCCCATACACACCCATGTCTGTACATGTCTAAAACAGTTTTCAAATGGCAAGCTGTGCTCTTCTACACCAGCAAGACATGTCTACAACTCCACCTGTCCCTCAAAGCAACACAGCCATAATAACCTTTGCAAATCTCTCTGCCTATATATTTTTTCTAATATACTACCTAGTTATCGGTTTATATTGTCTTGATTCCTCTGTCTGTACAATGTGCCACGAATTTAACCTAATCTCAGAGCCATCAGTATTTTACTGGAGTTTTTTTAACATCATTGGAAGGGAAAATGCATAATATGCATAGGACTTTGAGAACATGTAAGATGAAGAGCTACTCTGCCCTCCAAAGTCAGATTTGATAAAAGGAGACACTAAAGGAAGAAAGCTCTATTGTAATGAAAGATATCAAATGGCCTAGGTACAAAAGACAGAAATTTAAAGGAAACGGGCAGCAGTGCCCCCTGGGTTGCCTATCGAGAAGTCTGTCCTGTACAGTTTCTGGAGAAATTAAAAAATGCAAATAGCCTGGACAGATTAACAGCGTCCAAAGATAACTAGCAGGAAACAAACAGCACCTTTCACTATGAGAAGGCGTATTCCTTCAGGCAAACAAAGAAACAGGACAGAGTCAACATCTGTTTCATATAACAGCTTGGCTGCTGAAAGAAGTAACCTTTTAAAAAAAATGGCTTAGCTGACAATCCACAAAAATCATTCAATCACTATTGCGTGGACTGAAGTAAACGTGTAAATGAACACAACTTGCACTTTCCGCACTTTGCTCACTGCCTTCTAAAAGAGACTTGTCTTTTCTTTAGAGGGGAAAAAGTAAAGTACAAACAAAAATCTCTGTGAACTTTTTCCCTTTTGATTGACAACCAGCAGCAATGAACAATGAATGGCAAAAGATAGCTAACCGCTTTCCAGCTTGTCTCTGCCTTTCCCAATGTCAGTTGTGAAGACGGGGCTGCCAAAGAGTATCCTGGATGAGGATGGCGGCCAGAATGGGGGATGGGGAGACAATTCAGACATGACTCGTGAGAGTAACAGGCGAAGAAAACAAGTCATCTGAAAAAACCGATTGTGGTTCTAGAATTAGGTCAGGGAATATTACGATGTCTAGATCCTCATCAATAAATAATAACAAACCAAACATGTTAAGAAATAAAATTTTTGTATCTGGATTCTATCAACTCACATATAAAATTTCAAATCAAGAGAAGAGCATCCATGAGTATATAAAAACCTGTTCATAAATTTAAGAACTGGAAACTTCTAGAATAAGAAATTGTGAGAGCTGTGGTGTCTGTCACTACAGTGTAGAAAACTAACTGCTTTCAGGTCAGCTACGTGGCTGAGGCTTCACTTGCCTTAATAAGGTGGCTGTTAAGTACGTGAGTCAAATAAATAACGAAAGCAGTTCAGAGGCAGTGATAGAAGAGAGTTTTCAGGTGAAACCTGAAAATAGAAGGAGAGGTGATAAGGTGGAAAGGGACAAAAATCATCTAATAAACTCATGTGAAATGCCAAAACTGTGCTAGGCAATGACAGAGTGACGTCCCTCCCCGGCGGCGTCTCAGCTTCAACAGGTATAGCATGATGAAGGAAAGATCGCCTTGCTTAAGAGGTGGAAAGACCACAAAGAGAAAAAACAGTCAATATGTGACTTGTGTTGTATTTGGACCTTTGGAAAAAGGCTTTATTGAAAGATGTCCTTTGTGGGGAGGGCAAGTGACAGCATAATCATTATAAAAGTAAATCTTCCCTAATGTTAGCTGTGGGCCAAGCAAACTCTCAGTACTGCATTAATTAATTTAGTGCTTATAGGATCGTATGATGCAGGGACTATGATTACCACATTTTACCGATAGGGAAATAAAGATACAGGAAGGTGGACATGTTTGGTATCATACAGAATGTCTGGGCTTTGAAACAAGTCACTAGGAGGAAGGAATATTCTCTGAAAGTATAATACATATGTCCAACAAGGATCCTTGCTAGGTGTCTTGTATAACATTCAGAAAAATAAAAATAATCCAGAGCAGGACAAACACAGTAATTAAAACTAAAAGAGAAGGGATTTGGATTAGCTTTACCAAAAACCTACTGAATGAAAAGAATATGTAGGGGGAAAAAGATCCCTGAGAAAATACTATGGGAATGTCCTTTATAGGAATCAGAACTAACACTTGCCTTGCTGAATGGTATTAGAAAACTCCTTTGGGAAAATGGAATGGACTAGCCTAAAAATTTCTTCTAGGCCTATAGGAAATAACAGTTGGGTTTAATTAAGGAGAAGGAGAACTACACAAGAGACTTCACTGGTATCTCTTTCCTGGTTTATGCAGAAACAGTGCTTGCCTTGACCTTGCAACCACCACGACTTCCTAGAACTGAGCCTGGCACACAGTATGTGCTCGGTAAATATTTGCTAAATGAATGATTAGCAAGAACAAAAGAATATGAAAATGAAATGTTTGTAGATAGTTCTAGACAGTTTGGAAAGTAAAGGTAAGGCAATCATAAAGAAATCAAAGGAGGGAAGCACGGCCACAGCACCAAGAGTCAGAGTCTCAACAGAACAAGAGCTTGATCTGAAAGATCCATACCTGAGAAGTGAGAGAGAGAACATGAATAATCAAAGCAATTGCAGGAATTGGAGATTAATTCCTATAAAAGTTTTTGATAAGAGAGCAAGGTGTTCAGGTTTTTTCATTATGGTGTTTTATCAATACATTGTTGTTGAAAAAAGAATACTAACATATGAAGACTATAGATTGTGCAGACAATAGTGACAAAGCAGCAGCAGACACCAGCTCTTCTCCTGCACGGGGCACTGGGTAAAATGAGTGTGTGGAGAGTACACGATGAAGCCCAACTACTCAGACCGAGCCCCACTCATTTTCCAAACAACCTTGGTCAAGTCATTCAATCTCCCTGTGTCTTGGTGTCTGGTGTCTTATGATCTGTGAGATAACAATAGCATCTACTCTCTAGGCATGAAGTTGCAAACATTAAATGAGAGTCTGTGAGGGGAAAGACAAGGGAATAAAGGAAAGAAAAGAAAAAGAAAACTCAAGAGTTCCAATTTCACATAAAGATAAGCTCAATCACTAAAGCCTGCTGGGGGTGACAAGGCATTCCTAAAACAGCAAAACAGAACTAGCCCATCCTACTATCAGGCTGAACTATCTCTGTGACACACCTATATTTTCCACTTACATTTCCCCCCTAATTTCATACTTTCAAAAACTGCATTAATTTCCTATGTTTCTTTTCATGAAGGTCTCCACCACTCAATCACAGGTTCTTGAAGACAGGGTCTGTGTCTTAGTGTTTTTTTCTCTCAGCCCCTAGGATCATGCTACACACTCAATTAATTATGATAGAATAATTGAGTGAACAGTAGAGAAACATCACATGAGAAAGCACTGATGTGAATGAGAATTATAAGAATTTATAAGTGGAAGATATGGAAATACTTTGGTAAAACAGAAAACTGATAAAAGCAAAGAATTATCTATTTAGATATGTTACATACATTTAATACACATGTAATACACACAAAAACGTGTGTGTGCCAACATGTAGCTTGATATTAAGATCCTCAAAAAGTGACTCTCCTTAAATTTGACTGCATTACACATTATTAGTTCATCTCACAGCATTTCTTTCTACTAGAAAATGAGCATAAGTTCATACCTTTTCCTGTTTTGAAAAAGTGATAAATTCAACTTAAGGTTGGGAAGGATAATGAAAGAGAACCTTGGAACTATCTGAAATGGGTAGAGGAAAGATGTTAGCAGGAAGAAAAAGGAGTCACACCGTTCTCCTGAAGTAACCCCAAGAAAAGAACTACCCTGAAATTCCTCATTAAGACTTCATCACTGCCTTGGTTCTGAATCTCTGCCTATCTTTACCACTTATCTTCTTGAGTTTCTTCCTTGAATCTAGAATTTTCCCTCATATTGACAACCAGATTGAACACTGACTAATCTGTTTTGTGAGCAGCCCTTCACTGGTGAATAAAGGTTTCATACCTTCACAGACTGTTCCTTAAACACTCAACTCTTCCCTTCCAAACTTAGAAAGTCTTGGTGAAGCAACTCCCTCTCAGACAATTTGATTTCAATAGGTCATAATTCTCCCTAAATTCCCTACACTTGACACTGAGATGACCCTCTTAGCATCTAAGATACACCCTAAATCCTAGGAAAGTTACACTTTCTTTATCTGTGGCAGCACCTAAAGTGTTCTTGGTTGAGGCATAACCTGGTACCTCATATTTTAAAATATTTAAATAAATGAACAAAAGAACCACCAAGGAATCAATTCCCTTTACTGTTTGCCTCTGAGTATAGGACACAGGACACAAAATCAGATTCTATTCAGAAAGCTCCCTCCTTAAGACAATTTCCAAATTCTATTCAGAAAGTTCCCTCTTTGAGACAATCTCTCAGCTGAAAACAAAGCTATTAAAGATGGTGGTTGGCAGGGGTGTGGGGATGGGAGTGGCTAAAGTATCTACACTTATGTTAGAAATTTGCTCTTTAATATTAAAGCATGCCACAACCCCACATATCAGTTTAGAGCTAATACATCTGCTCTGCTCTCTGAGACTCTTTTACCTATATCTCTTGACCTTATTTCAGAATAGATACAAATGAAAACATTACCACCAAAGCCTACATTATCTTCTCCATTGTAAGTCTAGCTATTTAGCTATTTTAGCATTTTAGCCATTGTAATTTTAGCTATTTATCTATTTTAGGATTTTAGCTATTGTCAGGACAGAGTTCTTTCTGCAAAATCAAACCATGAACAGACCTAGTCCCACCTTATAAACCCCTAGTCCTCTAGCCTCACCTTTCATTCTACTGAATTTCAGGCACACACAGCCAAGATTATAAACTCCTTGAAGTGTTCACTTTTTTTAAATTGTCCAGATACATTCATTATTTCTTCCAATTTCATATATAATAAACGCCTTATCGATTAATCACTAATTTCTTAGGTGTTCAAAAAAAGTTTTGTGTTCATCATACTGACTTAATGATAAAATACTAAGTACCAACCATATTTAAAACCAATAGAATTCATGGAAATTCTTGAACCACATATATATACTTTTTCTGAGATAGGGTCTCACATTATTGGTAGGCTGGAATGTGGTAGCCAGGTTATAGCTCACTATAACCTTCAAATCCTAGGCTCAAGCAATCCTCCCATCTCAGCCTCCCAAGTAGCTGAGATTACAGGTATACCCTGCTATACCCAGCTAATTGTTTAACTTTAAGATAGAAATCTCCCTGTGTTGCCTAAGCGGGTCTAAAAATCTTGCCTTCAAATGATACTCTTGCCTCAGCCTTCCAAAGTGCCATGAGATTACAGGTATGAGACACCATGTCCACCCTCAAAACATATGTTTTGATTCCATGGACTTTTAGAACATATTGTCTGACTTTACAATATCCATAAATAATACTGTCACCAAAGAACAAATAGTCACAGAAACCACAAAGTGATATTAAAATATTCAACCTAACAGAACAGTCTTTCAAAATTTTGCATAGAAAAGTTATTATCTCACAAGAATATTCAAGTTTTGTGATTTGAGGAATCAAAAAGACAAAGCTAAATGTCTTAAAGAAAGATCAGAATTTTTCAGTCGTGGTTACTTTTAAATATTAATGCTATAAAAGCAAAAATCAGCTACTACATAAAAAATAGACCAACAGAAGCAAACAAGTTCTACACAGTGTTCTAAAAACAGACACCTAAAAAGATCAGCCAACACTTCATTAGGTAAAAATAAGGTAGCAAACATTTGGAAAATGGCGTGAGGTTGCAGTTTCAAATTCATCAAACTAAAGATCATTCCAATTGTGACATGTTTTAAAAGAAAATAAAAAAACCAAAACAAAACAGGGTAAGGTTACTATCATAAACTGATTAAAGAGATGGAATAGAACTCTCTTCTAAGTCATTAAACTGATAATTATACTGAACTCCAAAGCACTTACCATTTTCCTGTGCCATTAGAGAATTTAGTGGGTTCACTGAATTGACTGATTTCTTTGTTAATCTATTTACATGGGTTAAGACCCTGACTGACATAAAACACAACCAAAAAACACCAGACGGAGTATAATGAAAAACTGAGTGATGTATGCTTTGGGGTACAGCCTATCCAATAAATGTGCTTGGCCAGCAAAGAACCCATCGGCAAAGATTTATTATCGAAACAAATACTCTCTAAAAAGATCTAATACAATAAAACCTGCAGTATAAATGCAAGCTACTCTAAAATACAATTCTTGGCTCGGCTCCTGTAGCTCAGTATCTAGGGCACCAGCCACACACACTGGAGCTGGAGGGTTCAAACCCAGTTCAAATCCAACCCGGACCTGCCAAACATCAGTGACAACTACAGCAACAACAACAAAAAATAGCCAGGCATTGTGGCGGGCACCTGCAGTCCCAGCTACTTGGGAGGCTGAGGCAAGAGAATCGCTTAAGCCCAAGAGTTAGAGGTTGCTGTGAGCTGTGATGCCACAGTTCTCTACTGAGGGCGATATAGTGAGACCCTGCCTTGAAAAAAAAAAATATATATATATATAGGCTCTAGGCTTGGCTCCTGTAGCTCAGTGAGTAGGGCAACAGCCACATAGTTTCAAGCCCAGCCTGGGCCTGCTAAACAATGACATCTGCAACCAAAAAAATAACATCACAAAAGTAGCCGGGCGATATGGTGGGCGCCTATAGTCCCAGCTACTCGGGAGGCTGAGGCAAGAGAATCACTTAAGCCAAAGAGTTGAAGTTGCTGTGATGCCACAGCACTCTACCGAGGGGAACATGGTGACACTCTGTCTCAAAAGAAAAAAAAATAATAATAAAATAAAATATAGTTCTTTGCCTTGTATAATTTATCTTTCAATAATTACATTAAAATTGTCTTCATCTATTTCACTTAAAAATAATTTTTTAAACAAATAAAACCAGTAAGAATAGTGTATAAATTGCCACTAGTAGTACAGTTCTTTGATTCGTACAAAATTAAAAAGGTTACTTAGAACTCTTTAACAACTTTTACAACATATTAAAGAGAAGGAAATATTTCTAGGAAATACATTATCAAAATAAAAGGTAAACAATGAATCACTTACTAGAATAAGTTAATGTTTTAATTAGATATGTTAATATCAAATTAGTAAAAGTTAAGGACAGACACAGAAATGACTTTAAATGTTATACCTCCAAGCTCTTTTACATTCAAGATGGCATTCTGGAATGGCACTGCTTTTATACTAAAACCTAAAATTAGAAAACAAAAACATAAGAATTAGCAACTTAACTTTTAAATTAAAATAAGATGCTCAAATCCTCTTCTTTAGACAGAGTAAGATTTACTTTCATATCTCGTATTTATACTAGAAACACGCAATTTCAAAAATAAACTGATAATCTAAAATTGTCTTCTACAATTTCTCAAAACATAGCTGTGTATTGCAGCAAAATTTAACACTGGCCCCTTACTTCAAATCATTGCCTTACTCAATACATGATGCCACTCTCCGATTTCTATCAATGGTAAAGAAGACATTTTGAAACAGAGAAATTTCAAAGAAAACAATAAACTACAGGGCTCTTTGCATCTAATTCCAAAAGTTAATGTCCTACAATTTTTTTCTCACATAGAACTCTACAACCCTAAAAATTAAGATACTTAAATTCTAACCATTTTATATTACAATTATATAGTATCCGTGTTTTCTTTAAAAGACTTGGTTGATATACCATACATACTTTTTTCTTTAAAAGTATAATCATAATTACCCATTTATGCACAGGTGAGCATTTTGCAATGCATGTGATAAAACATTTCTCTTATAAAAATATATTCAGAGTATAGAGTTCTATGATTAACCGTGTATTTAGGACTTAACTATTACCATTTAAAATATTAAACCCAGGAGTGACATATGTGAGTGTGCATACACATATACACAGGCAAATACACACACTGTGTCTTCCTGAAAGGATCCACAAGAAACTGCAACTAGTAATAACCCTCAGAAAAACTAGGGATCTCGGAGTTCTTAAATAGGAAGGAGATTCTTTTGTATTATTTGAATGTTTTGCATGTATTTGTTATTTCTTTTTTGATTAAAAGCCCCATTAATTTTTTTTTTATTTCAGGCTCCTTTATTCCATGAATATTTACAGAACATCAACTACAACTATAGGCAAAACATTGACATAATCATTGAGGATAACATTGGGACAAATATATCAATTTCATGAGGAAATAAAAACATTATCTACAAATCAATTATGAGATAAGTGTTCTCATTACCACCACTCCTAGTAAAGTTGAAGATCCTAGCTAATAGAATTATGATAACTGAAAAATCCCAATGGTTTGTAAAAAAAAATACAAATTTCATTACTTTCGAGTTACCAAGTTACTTGCAAGTTACCAAAAACAATAGAAAAATTCAGCAACGTAGCTAACTTCAAAATAACTATGCAAAATCAATTATATTCCTATGTAAAAAAGAATTACAAAATAATATTAGAAAAAGAAAGATAGCATTGTATCAGCAACCAAAATAGAAAGTACCTATCAATATAGCTTTAACAAGAGCTGTACAATTTTTTTTAATACATAATCATTTACTACTTGTTTGTTACAGAATACATGAGACAAAATACAAATAGCAAACAATTTTTTTTCCTTATTATGTTTTTACCAAAGTTTAAAAAAAAAGATGACTAATATATATATAAATAAAAGTAAAAAATAATTTCTAAAAAAAAAAAAAAGCAGATCATGTCAAGTCTTATAGACAGTAGAAATAGAAATACTTCAAAATCATTATACTTAGCCAGGATACCCATGATAGTAAAATTAGAAAAAAATACAGTATTATAAAGTAGAAATTACAGACATATTTCACTGATGAATAAGGATACAATGATAAACAACATATTGACATGTTGAATTAAAAATTGATGTTTAAATATACATTGATCAAAAAGCCCCACTAATTTTTAAAAGTTAATTTATCAGTAGTTTAGATATGCATTCATTCTATTTAAGGTGTCAAGCATTATCTAATATATACAATTACAAGGTGAATAAAACAAGTCCCCTTTTCAAGAAATTATCAGCAGAGTAAAGATGGCCAACACACACATACTTTTTTTTGAGACGAGTTAAGATAGGTACCTGGGCAAGTAAAAAGACCTATGGAGTATGATGTGGACAAGAACAATTACTTTACATAGTTTTGGTTTGTTTCATAAAGAAGGAAATCAACGTGCACCTTGTTAGTCCAGCCTGTCCAGCTTGTCTTTTGTACTCCCTTGCTGCATGTTTCCTCAGTACTTTAATAATCTACGTATTACCTATGTATTACCTTTTTTTTTAAAGTCTCCATCTTTTTTAATCACTGAATAGTATTCCATGCTATCCATATACCACAATTTGTTGTTTTTTTGTTTGTTTGTTAACGTGTTACCTTCTATCTATGCAGTATATATCAGGTAACAGTTGAAGAATTGATTTTGGAGCTGGGACTAGTTAAGACATTTATTAACTCTGAATACGGACAACCTGCTGGCCTTGGCCTTCTCATCTGTAAAATACAGATAATATCTACTTCACGGGGCTTGTTAAAAGGATAATATATGTACTGTGTTTATCACAGGGCTCAGTTCACAAAAAGCACACAATATGCGATTGTTGGCATTATGTTTTAACGTATGTTTTCCTTGTGGATAATTTAATCAATATTTTCTGCCTGCCTAAATATATTACAAACTTGTAAGATAAAAAATTCTGGGTGCTGGGCATGAGGTGTGATCCCACCTAATGTGCACATTGTGAGGGTGTATAACACACCTCCTGGGTGAGGGGCTTTTCTACAAATGGAACTTTACCCTGGAAGTGAGAACAACGTAACCTAAATATTGTACCCTCATATTAGTTTGAATAAAGTTTTAAAAAATTCTGGGTGCTCATTTACTCATCTAAATGCTTAGTTGCAGCTGTTGAAGTTATTACTGAATAATAAGTACATTTTTGTAGTGATAGAGGTGTCAACAGTTGAAATTTGCTGCACAGGAAGTACAGGAAATGTCCACTGGGCCCTCTAAGAATCTTCCCGAACATACCCTTCCTTTATAGATTTAATGTAGATTAATACGGTCACCATAGCATTATGTTTAATGGTGCATGAAGTCATTGAATCTTTGTAAAATAGCAGGAGGAAAGAGGCGGCAGTCCCATGTGTCTGAGACAGTGGCGTGATCCTGGGCCTGCAAGAAAGCCTCTCCAGGTGTCTGGCCTCTGGGAAATTAAGGAATGTCAGTGCCAATCATAATACCCTTGCTGGCACCAATGTTTGCCTGCAGGAGAGTTGGATGCTTCAATGTATCTACCTACCAAACATGGGTGTTACATGGATTAAAAGGCAATAATTGTGAAATCCAAAAAACGAAACACTCTCTGCAAATACTAAGCAATCTAGTGGTGGTTATGTTTGGGACAACTCAAGTATGGATTTTCTATAGAAGTAGGACAGGCACAGGCCCAAATTCTGAAAAGGAAACAGAAGATAACAAGTAATGTTTAATCTGCTTTGATTCTTTAAAAGCTGACACTATACAGATACTCAAAGAGAGTTAATATCCTTCCAGAAATGCTGCACCTACATGTGAAATACAACTTTTAAACTTTATTAATCCAACAGGCAGATTGTATCATTGTTACAATCTTTAAATACTTGCAGTCTTCATAATAAGTTGATTGCAAAAATATCTTCAAATGTTCTCACTAAGGAAAGTAATGTAGGAATGTTATTTATAAGCATATAAATGTTTCTGTAGAATACTCAAATGTTTTCTCTCCAAATAGAATATGTGTGGCTAGATTTATACTGCAAAGGTATATATATGCAGTATATATGAGGTCAATTCAGTTTGTGAACTCATCCTAGAAAAAGTGCTACAGACCTCATTGCTGAGTATCACTACGATCACCAGATGGCCAAGGGAAGCACTTTGAAGATAACCCCAGTGTCATGCAGCAATGATGTTATGTAGCTCTTTTTCTAGGACAAGTTCACGAACTTAATTGTCTGACATTGTACAGCTATCCATACTGCTATATTTTTTTACAGTATACCTGTAGTAATTAGTGTTCAGAGGATAAAGTCTAGATAATTGAAAAAATAAGAAAATGTAGTACTCATGGTAGAAAAATGATTTTTTCCTATTTATTTCAAATGTTTGCAAGGGTTAAATAAAACTAAAAATTTAAAGCCACATTATTTATGTCTGTTCCCTAGCTAGACTGCAAGGATCCACAATGGAGAAAACATGTATAGTACATGCTGTATGTCAGTGCTTGGCACATAAAAGGATTTCAAGATTGTTTAAAGATCTGTGCTATGGATTTGCATCTATTTCCTAATTTCATTGTTAAAACAGTTCTAAAGTTAATGTTGGTACTACTATCCTAAGAAGAAAATAAAGTGTGTGTGTGTATGTGTGTTTGGGGGGCGGGGGTGTTAAATAGCTTGCTGAAGGTACTAAGTGGTATATTCAAAACTTGAACAAACCTAGATCTCATCACCAGAGCCCTAACATGATAGGGCTCCATAAACCAACAAGCTGATAGATTCATACTATTTTGTATGAAAGGCAAATAGGCAAATTTACTAGGCAAATACACCTATGCCTAGTAAACCCACTAGTTTACTTTCCTTTCCTGTTTAGAAATAATCCCAAAACTAGGAACCCAAGTAAGTATTCTCAGGTCTATATAACATTTTTTATTAATAGAATAGAAATGATACTATAAGTTTAGAAAATACTTTTTTATAGACATTACTAATAAAATCAGGAACTTAGGAGGGAAGGGAAAATGTCCGACTTGGCAATCCATAGCCAAGACACTAGGACTGCTCTCTTGCTTCTTCAAACAGTCTATGTCCTCTGATGCGCTCCATGGGGAGCAGGTGCTGATGTGACAAAGCACTGTTTGTCCTAGGAGTTCCAGCCTCAGCTCTTAGACTCATCAGCCAATGAGTTGTGTTTTGTTTTGTTTTTTACTTGGCCTTGAATTCCTTATCTGCAAAATGAGTGGACTAGATTAGTTCTTCAAGGTTTCCTCTAAAATTAGGATTCCATTATTTATATTAAACAAGGAGAAGGAAATAACAGTAACCACTGAGTCCATCATCAATGGCCTCTATTTGGCTAACGGCCTCATGGATAGGTCTCCCTAGGCTCCATTCAAATAATTTGATGGCTGAAGACTAAGTTACACAGTCATTTTTTCCTGGCCTACCTAAGCTACATTAGCAAGACTGAAACCTCCCCTAAGATTTAACCCCACAAATTTTAATACATATATGACTTAGTAACTCTTTGGGGAAATAATTGTTTGCATAGCCTTGCAGTCTTTGTTTTGCAATCCTTAAATCCAACAAAACCTATAATACAGGGAGATGGATTTAAAATTTCTCATGTGGGGAAAGCATTCCTGGAATTGTAACAAAATTAGTTTTGGGAGGAAGGTTAGTCTATTTTTATTCATTGTGTGGAACACATGAGTATTTTACTTGGACTCACAAACTGAACTCTCTTCCCCCCCTTCCCAAAGTTTGCATGCATGCACACAGATACTGGATGTGTGCTTCTGAAATTCCTGGTCACTCTAAGAACTGCTGAAGGGAAGGACATTCCATAGATCTGGTGGCCTTAACACGGACCAAGGGCATGATTTATGCCACATATTTTTGTGATATTTGGACAATAGTCCAGTGAAATTTTTCTAAATATGATTTCAACATCACAAAAGGAAATTTAATCTAACTAGCATTTATAAACATAGTCCTTTAACACACACCAAAAATTTGCCTTTCTAATTTGTTGGCTTAGCACAGTGATTTTCAACTGGTGTGCCGTGGCACTCTGGTATGCCATCAGAGGATCTTAGGTGTGCTGCAAAAATTTTTAAAGATAGTTAATTAAATTATTTTTGAAAGAAGTTCAAAGCACAGTAAGTATATTCTTTTTATTCTTTTTTTGGATCAACACAATGTAAGTGTACCAATAGAAGTTTCACTATGGGTACAAGTGTGCTGTGAGATTTAAAAATGGTTGAAAAACACAGCTAATACTAAAGATACTTACACACCTCATTCAGATTTTCATAAACATTTCCTGTATGTCTTTCAAATTGTCTGTATCTTTTTCTATTTTAATGAAATACTACTTGGCATTTTTTCAAATATAGGAATATATATCCCAGAAGATATTTTCAATCCCTTTTCATTCAAAGTGTTCAGTTTTTCTAGGTTGCTCTCCACACTGCATCAATATATCATCCTAAGGCCTTTAGATTCCATTCCTCTGATTTAAAAAGAAAAAAAAGAGGGGGAAATACTTGTGTAATCTGGAGTTTAAGAACTCCTCTTATCAACAAATTCCTCGTGCATATACAGTCAAGGAATTCACTCTGGACAGAGTTCACTTTTGTTTCTACACTAAGGTACAAGTTACCCAATTTTTCTCTCCCCACCAACAGGTCCTACTCTCTGGAGGATTTCTTGGCCGTTTGAATTTTGACAATTTAAGAACCTTTATAAAATTATGTCAGAGGTAAAAGATTGCTGAAGTTAACAATCCAATAAACTTTGGATTCCCTTTCTTTTTGAAGAAAAGGCAGACATTATTGGATGGACATATCCTTCGTATGATATGTTTTTATTTTAGATACCAACTCCCAAGGTAAATTCTCTTTTCAATTGTCCAAAACTCTTCCAACAAATACTTCATTTTTAATTGGCTTTATAATGTCAAAACATTATAAAATAGAGAAATAATTTAAAAGAATAAAACATCACTCATAATTCAGCCACAACAAAGCACATCATTAATTTTACGTGTTCTTTTCCAGTTTTTATTCAAATGCATGGTTTAATTCCAAAAATAAATGTAAATTTAATTTTTAATTATTCTTCAACAGAAGATTGATATATAAATAAAAAAAGAAGACTGTATGTATTTTCCAATCTATAATGATTTTAATCAAAGGACTATAATAACAGATTCCTTTATTATGGGATGTTTAAAATCGCCTTCAAGTTTTAGTTACTATACAAAATATTGCAAAAAATTATTCTGTTCATATAGTTTGAGAACTACCTGTTTAAAATAAATTGCCAATGGTATAATTACTGGGTCTGAATATTTTGGTAACTTTTGATTGATATAAATAATTGCTTTCTATGAAAAGGGACAATAAAAAAGCTACCAGTAATATATGTATATACCACTGCTACTAGTCTTAGCAGCATTGAGTTTTATCATAAAGAAACAAACTTTGGTAAATTTAGGTATAAAATTAACATTTTCTTATTTATTCTCTAATAAAGTTAGACCTTTTCCATTTATTCTTTTTATGAATTATCTCTTTGTGAATGTAGCATATAGGTAAATTATTCTATTTGTAAATATAATTAAATTCTGAACAGGGCAGCCATAAACTTATCTGTAATATCTGATGCAAATATTTCTTAACCATATTTTTATATTTATCTTGTTAATAGTAACTTTCCAATGATTCTAAAGTTTCATACAGTTAAGTCCCTTGATCTTTTCCTTTGTGAATCATTCTCTGCAGGCCTCTTCAGCTGTGCTTCCAGCTTCCACTCTGAATGTCTGCACGTGTGGCTTCTGACTTCCTTGTTTCTTCTCCTAATTGCCTTTTCTTACTCTTGGGCTTTGTTATTTATTGTAGTACCTTCTACTTCCTTTGCTCTTTAATTATATACACATATATACACACACAGACACAATGCTGCTATGAACAACAGAAAGAACCCTGAACCTGGGTAGTAGGTTTGAAGATGCTAGGAACAGATATCTTGAACTGAAGTTTCTATGGTTCCCCTGATAATTAAAGTCAGCCTGCATAGCTCCTCTCTGCTTGCTGCCTGTGCTCCACCTCTCCTCTGCCATCACTAACTTGTTTCTGTAACATCCTGTCCGCCTCCTTTTACTAAAACAAATACGTAGACCCCCAACTAACAAGCATCTAACTTCCCTGACAGCCTTACTTCCTGCCTCCGCGGTGCCCTACCTTTATGATCACAGAGCCCTTCCACTGAATTATACAGACCCTCAATGTATAATTAAGAAAAGCTAAGTCTTCATGCTCCAATATTTTCTTGCACATTTTTTTTTCCTGCTTTCACTAGCAGACAGAGCTTTTCCTTCTCTTATCAGTGCCTCCAATCATAAGCTTTGCTTCCTTATGTTTTTAGATCAATTCACCATAGCCACCTCTTAATAACGTCCCACCTGAAGTTAGGACATCTACTTATATATGGATCTCCACACCCCCATCTACCAATTTTCAGGAAGTTTGTTCATCTGTCTAAGTGAATGCAACACTTGGCTAACAGCTGTTCACCATACCCTATTTGCTTCTGTTCTTAAAAACAACATTGTTCAAACCAATGGCCAGAGCATTCTCTAAATTTCTCAGTTTTCAGATCTCTAAAACTATCAACTCTAATTCACATTAACCATTTCCAATTTACTGCATAAAGCTGTATATTCCATTAAGCTCTCCATTGTCATGTCATTAGCAAATAAGTTTTACTATTTTTTTCCAAAATGGAAGCTTTCTGTTTCTTTTTCTTGCCTGATGAACTGGCTACAATCTCTATTACAAGGCTAAATAGAAGTGGTGAGAAAGACATCCATGTCTTGTTCCTGATCTGATCAGAAAACAATTTACTCTTTCCCCATTAAGTAGGACAACAGTTTAGGGTTCTCAGAGAGGCCCTTTAATAGTTGAGGAAATTACTTTCTACACCTACTTTGACAGTTTTCATCAGAAACTGATACTGGATTTTTTTCCTGCATTTCTTAAGATTTTTTTTTTTTTTAGTTTATTGATATTATGAATTAAAAGTTATTATTAATAACTTTTGAATGTGAAACCAACCCTACACCCCTGGGACAAACACTACTTGATAGTGATATACATGTATTGTCATATTAATATAATATTGTTGGATTTGCTTTTCTCTATTTACATTTATAATTTTATAACTGCGTCCATGAAGGATACTGGTATGCAGTTATTCTGTAATGTCTTTGTCTGGTTTTGGTGTCAGGTTAATGCTGGTCTTACAAAGGAGTTGGGAAGTTTTTCTTCCTATTCAATTTTCTGGAAGAGATTGTGCAGAATTGGCATTATTTCTTCCTTAAACTGGTAGGATTCACTGGTAAAGCCTAACAGACTACAAGTTTTCTTTCTTGTAACTCTAATTTCAATTTCTTTAATAGACATAGGTCTATCTTCTTGAGTGAGATATGGTGGTCTGTTTTAAAGGAGATTTTTTTTTAATCTAAGGTGTCAAATTTATTGACAAAGTGGTTTATAATATTCTCTTTATTACACTATTACCATTTATAAAATCTGTATTGATTATTACCTCTCTTGTTCCTGATATTAGTAGTTAGTCTCTTTGATTTTTCCTGATCAGTTTGGCAAGAGTTTTATCAATTTTATTGACCTTCCCATTGGTCAATAAAATTTGGTCTCATGAATTTTCTCTATGGTTTTTCTATTTTGTTGATTTCTGCTTTAATTTTTATTATTTGTTCTCTTCTGCTTACTTTGGGTTTAATCCAGTCTTCTTTCTCTTTTGCTTCCCTTGGGGGTAGCTGGGGTCAGTGATTTGAGCTCCTTCTTCTCTCATCAGCCATTTAGTGCTATAAATTTCCCCCAAAGTCCTGCTTTAGAAGGATACCACAAATCCTGATATACTGTATTGTCCTTTAGTGCAAACGCTTTATTATTTCTCTTTTGATTCTTTCATGATCTTGGATTAAGTAATTTAGCTTCTGAATATTTAAAATTTTATTTCAAAGACCTTCTTCCTATTGATTTCTAACTCAACTCCATTGTGGTCTGAGAATATATTTAGTAGAACTTGAGTCCATTTAAATTTATTGAGACTTGTACTATATACTAGATTATGGTCTAATTTGGTAAATGATCCATGTGCACTTGAAAAGAATATCTTCTGTTGGGTGGAGTATTCTATAAGTCTCAATCAGATCAAGTTAGTTGATAGTGCTGTTTGGGTCTATTACATTTTAGATTTTCTTCTAACATGATAAATTACTGAGAGAGGTTGAAATCTCTGATTATAACTGTGAGTTTGTCTATTTGTTTTGCTATTCTGTCACTTTCTGCTTCATATATCTTGAAGCTCTTTTATAAGTTACCTAAATGTTTACCATTATTTCTTCTAAATTAAAGTTAATTATGAAATGAACATCTTTACCCTCAGCATAATTCTCTGCTATGAACTGTATGTTGTCTGATTTTAATATAGCAACTCAAATTTCCTTCAGACTAGTATTAGCATAATGTATCTTTTTCCATCCTTTACTTTTAACCTACTGTGTCTTTAAAGGTTGTTTCTTAAAGTCAGGATTTGGTTTGTTCTTGGTTTTTAAAACTAATCATATCAACCTTGGTCTTTTAACTGAGGAATCCTAAATTACTCACATTTGATTATTGATGATTACAGCTGAGTGTACACCTTGCTACTTCTTTCCTATTTTTTCTATCCTTGTTTTCCTTTTCCTATTTTTGCCTTCTTTTGGATTATTTTTGACAATTCCATCTTATCTCATTTGTTGCCTTATTAACTACAACTTCTCATTATTTTAGTAGTTACTTTAGGGTTTATAGTGATTTTTTTTTTTTTTTAGGAGATGGAGATAGTCTCACTTTGTTGCCCTTGGAAGAATGCCATGGCATCACAGCTCACAGCAACCTTCAGCTCCTGGGCTTAGGCTATTCTCTTGCCTCAGCCTCCCAAGAAGCTGGGACTATAGGCGCCCACCACAAAGCCTGGCTATTTTTGTTGTTGTTGTTGCAGTTTGGCTGGGGCCAGGTTTGAACCCACCACCCTCAGTATATGGGGCCAGTGCCCTACTCACTGAGCCACAGGCGCTGCCCTATAGTGCATCTTTAATCAGTCTACTTTCAAATGTTATTATACCACTTTACATGTAGCATAAGAACTTTACAATAAGGGCTGGTGCAGTGGCTCATACCTGTAATTATAGCACTCTGGGGGGCCAAGGTGGGTAGATCACTTGAGCTAGGAATTTGAGACTAGCCTGAACAAAAGGGAGACCCCATCTCTAAAAATATCCAGGTGTTTGACAGGACTCTATAGTCCCCGCTACTGGATCACTTGAGCCCAAGAGTTTGAGGTTGCTATCAGCTATGATGCCACAACACTCTACTGAGGGGGACAAAGTGACACTCTGTCTCAAAAAAAAAAAAAAAAAATCCTTACAATAGTGTACTTCTTTTTTCCCCCCATGACCTTTAAGCCATGTGACTTTTACACATTATAAATCCTATGATTATTATTTTATTTAACCATTACCTTTTCAAGATATTTAAATAAAAAGAACTAAATTTTACATAATTAGCCACGTAGCTTCCATTTCTGGTACCACTCATTTTCTACACAGATCCAGATTTCAATTAATATCTGATATCATTTTTTTGCTACCTAAAAGAGTTCCTTTAATATTTTTTATACTGTTTGTCTTCTAGCAATAAATTCGTACAATTTTTATATCTGAAAAAGATTTTTACTTTCTTTTTTAAAAGATATTTTTGCTAGATATTAGTTGACACTTTCCTGTAAGTTTTTTAAAGATGCTACTCCACTGCCTTCTCACTTGCATTATATCCAGTGAAAAAGCTGATGTCATCTCAATTTTTTTTTTGAGACAGAGTGTCATTTTGTTTGTATATCTCCATAGCAGATTACTCAAAAGATATCCACAATTTTACAAAGAACCAGTGAAATACACAATTTCATCAGAAATCCTAAACCTTGGATACCGCTAACCTGCATTTGAAGACTCGAACTGTGTAACAACAACCATGTCATTGATTCTCAGGTGATTTAAAAGCACAACATGGAAAAAGATTCTTACCTGTTCCATAGGTTGTTAAAAGGCCCACAGAAGATACTTTATGTAAAAACACTATATAGATCCCATTTACAGTCATTTGTTTATTCATTCAACAGACATCTGTATCTATGCCCAAACCTGGTGCCAAGCTCTAGGAATACAATGCCAAATTAAGACGCTCTATCTAGCCAGAGAGCTTAAACCCAGGATGGGGAGGTGCACATGTAAAGAAAGCGGTGCTACAAGCAAGAAATGACAAAATAGGACAACACCAAGTAGGGAGTGGAGAGGGAGCCAGTGCTCAGGGGAAAGGGAGGTTTGGATGCCAACAGGCTATGCATGAGCTCTGCTCTTCTACTCTGGGATCTCCCCACCCATTACTCTTTTTCTCATCCTAAAACCGAGCTATGTCTCTCTTTCTTTACAGCGCCACAGTCTCTTCTCTCATTTCTAAAATCTGAAAAGTTACTACCTAAGCCCAAGAGTTGGAGGTTGCTGTGAGCTGTGACACCACAGCACTCTACCAAGGGTGACAAAGTAAAACTCTGTATCTGAAAATAAATAAATAAATAAATAAATAAAATAAAATCTGAAAAGTTCTTAAAACCTACACTTTTTTCCTACATATTTGGTGGTAAAACCTGACCTGAACTGACATAAGCCTTTTTGATCATCAGTATTTCTCCTATTTCTTAGCCTAGTTAATAATTTCTTTATCCACCCATCATCTAAGCCAGGAATTGAGCTAGCCATAGCCTCTTTTCCTTCTATCTCACCCTCCAAAACTTAAATGACCAAGCCTTGTCAATGCTAGCCCTCAAATATTTATCCTCACTATTTCCTCCTCTCTATTCTTCTAGGGGCTCCCTTAGCCAAGGCCTTCATAGTCTCAGTCACACCATTACAATAACCTTCTAACTCTGCCCTAACAATGCTTCTCACAACTCAGCCTCCACATCATGGCCAGTTTGATCCTTCTCAAAAGATCATTGGATACTTTTTCACACCTTTATTATGAAACTAATTTATACATTTTATATGAAAGCTATAACCAAATAGCCTAAGAATGTGGGGAGGGGAGAGGGAGAAGAGAGGCGGGAATGGGTGGAGGGAGGGGGATTGGAGGGACCATTTTTGAGGTCTATCTGACAGGGGTACAAGTGAAACTCTCTAAGAGTAGAATCAGAATGTTTTAAAACTATAACTGAGAAAATGACATGAAGGCTGTGTTGATCAGTTTGATGGAAGTATTTCGGATTGCATGCGAAAACCCCACACTGTACCCCAG
>CAUYQV010135050.1:0-36773 GCA_963574575.1 Galagoides demidoff
ATGGCTAAAACTTCCATTACAATGTTAAAGAGCAATGGAGAAAATGGGCAACCTTGCTTTGTTCTTGATCTAAGTGGAAATAATTTCAGTTTAACTCCATTCAATACAATATTGGCTGTGGGTTTGCTGTAGATTGCCTCTATCAGTTTAAGAAATGTCCCTTCTATACCAATTCTCTTAGGTGTTCTGATCATGAAGGGATGCTGGATATTATCAAAAGCTTTTCTGCATCAATTGAGAGAATCATATGGTCTTTGTTTTTTAATTTGTTTATGTGATGAATTATACTTATAGATTTATGTACATTGAACCATCCTTGAGATCCTGGGATAAAACCCACTTGGTCGTGGTGTATAATTTATTTGATGTGTTGCTGAATTCTGCTTGTTAGGATCTTGTTGAATATTTTTATATCAATATTCATTAGTGATATTGGTCTATAATTTTTTTTCTTGTTGGGTCTTTTTCTGGTTTGAGGATCAAGGTGATGTTTGCTTCATAGAATGTGTTCAGTAGTATTCCATCTTTTTGTATATTTTGAAAAAGTTTGAGTAATATAGGTACTAGTTCCTCTTTAAAGGTTTGGCAGAATTCTGACATGAAGCCATCTGGTCCCAGGCTTTTCTTTTTAGGGAGATTTAGTATAGTTGATGCTATTTCAGAACATGACATAGGTCTGTTCAACATTTGCACATCATTCTGGCTAAGTCTTGGGAGGTGGTATTGGTCAATTTTCTTCAGATTTTCATATTTCTGGAAGTAAAGTTTCTTGTAATATTCTTTAAGGATTTTTTTAATTTCTAAGGAGTCTGTTGTTATTTCATCTTTACCATTTCTGATTGATGAGATTAGAGATACTACTCTTTTACTCTTTTTTTCTTGGTTAGGTTGGCCAAAGGTTAATCTATTTATTGATCTTTTCAAAAAACCAACTTTTGATTTATTGATCTGTTGTATAATCCTTTTGTTTTCAATTTTGTTTCATTCTTTCCCTTGTAGGTTATGGTTTTCTTACATCTGGCTGCTTTTAGAATTTTCTCTTTCATATAAACTTTAGTGAAGTTAATTATGATGTGCCTAGGGAATGTCTTATTTTGGTTGAGTTGTACTGGGGTTCTGAAACTGTCTGCTATCTGAATTTCAGAATCTCTTGGCATATCTGGAAAGTTGTCTTGCAAAATTTCTTGAAGAAGAGCCTCTGTGTTTTGTGAAGCAACTTTGTCACCTTCAGGGATTTCTATAAGGTTAATATTAGTTTTCTTCAAATTATCCCAGAGCTCTCTGAGAGAATGATCCATTTTTTTCATCATTTCTCTTCATCTTTGTGCACTTGAGTACATTCAAAAGCTTTGTCTTTAATGTCAGAGATCCTTTCTTCTGCCTGCCCCACTCTGTTAGTGAGGGAGTCCACTAAATTTTTTAGATCCTTGAGGGCTGCAAACTCTTACCTCAAGATGTCAAAATCTTTGATCATTTTATCTTTGAAATCATTTAATTCTTGATACATCTTTTGAATAATTCCTTGAAATTCTAATTCCCTCCTTTCCTCCATTCTGGTGATCTTATTTGTTATCCAGACTCTGAACTCAATTTCTGACATCTCAGCCATCTGTTTATAGATAGGGTCTTCAGTTGCATCTGCCATGTCCTTCCTTGGAGGGGGGGAGTTGATCTACTCTGGTTATTCATGTTGCCAGAGTTTCTCTGCTGATTTAGCCCCATGCTTAATTTATACCATTTGGCTTTTCTCCTAGAGCTTTAACAAAGACCCATTCAGCACTACAACCTGAGAAACTGGGGACTTGCTTGGTTTGGTGGGGCTAAGCCGCTCTGTCTTATTTTCAGCTGGTTTCTGTTACACCCTAGTAAATCAGTTACTCTGGGTTGAAGTCTCAGCTGTAGCAAAATAGCAGAAATTAAGTCACCCTATGCCCCACAGACAATAATTGGAAAATGAAAATCACACCTACCCATAATCACACACCCAGGGTAGCACTTTGGATAGTCCTCGGGTGATTGGCCCAGTCCAAGAGGTCCAAATCCATTGTCCCAGTTAGCACAGGTCTCAGGTGGAGGAGTTCAAAGTATCTCTGGCAACTAGATAGCAGAGGTCTGCAGGCAGCTCAGGTATGACTAGCTCCGGTGCTCCGTGAGGTCAGAAGGACCAACCTGGCAAATAAATTATCCTGGGAAGGTTGATGCCTCCTTCCCCACCTTGCCCATCTGTCACACCCAGTCACTTGTAACCCCAGTGGGGCTGGGGCTGTGACCCAGTTCCCCTCAATGAGCAAATGCCCCAGGGATTTACACCTACGTGAGTCAGAGAGAGATCTATGTCTCCTCAGCCAGGTCTCTGTTCTCGGCCACTATCCAGCAAGGGGAGGTGAGGCCTGACAACCTCAGTGCTTAATGTAGGTGGGGCAGTTCACTCAGTTCCAGCCCTGCCCCGATTGACGTTGCTGGCAGAACAGCACAACTTTGCAGAGTTTGTTTCTGTCCTGGTTGTCAGACACTGCTTGAGGTGACAGAAACCACGACTCTGTTCCAGGGAGTGGCAAGCAGTTGGAGCTCATACTGAGCTGTCAATTCCTGCCTCTGCCTGCCTGCCTTTGTCTCAGCTAAGATCTCCTGGGGGCCAGGTGTGTCTCAGGCTCAGTAATGTGGAGCTCTGACACAGCCCCTCCCTGGAAGTCTGCCTGCTGCATGTGCGTATTCTAGTCCCAGATCTGTCCGCCAGTACCTGCCACCAGAGAAGGTGCCTGGCTTCCTCTGGTTGCCCAGAGAAACAGGGCATGTCTGTCCAGGATAGCCACCCCAGGGGGCATGAGCCTTATTATTGCCGCCACTGCTGTTGTTCTACGCCTGGGGGCACCGCTGCCGCTCCTGAATGGTTCCCTCTCTGCTGACCATCCTTTCCTTACTCCTGTGCCACAGAATCAGCACAGCCAAGCAAGGGCCCTTCCCCTGTCCACATCTCTCAAGAAAATGCCCAAGATTGTGGACTCCATGGGGGACAGATTTCCAGACCTCAGGGTGAGAGTGGAGGGGAGTGCTGAAAGTTCAGAGTTGCAGGTAGAGAGTATATACAGTTTTATGCCTGGCAGGAGAGTGCCATGGCACCCTAGTACGGGTAGGAGATCCAGATTATTAGAGGGTCTCTCCCATGGGATGGAATGGGAGGATGTGGACTCTGCTGGCTTGTTCGTATGGAGTTTACTGCAAGCCCTTCTCATGGGGGAGGGGAATTCCATCCACTTAGCGATGGATTCAGTACCTTTTGTTTGTATCTTTGGGGTTGCAGCTTGCCTCAGCAGGGATGTTATGCATTCTTTAACCTTCTCTCTTGGCTCAGCTCCAAACCATTGGCTTACTTGCTAAACTTCTGTCTTTTAACTCTCCTTCTGGGCAGGAGCCTCTGTGGAAAGCTGGCTGCAGTCTGCCATCTTATCTCTTTCAGTATTTTTATATTTTCAAGACTTCCTGCAGACTCACATCAATGCTTCCCTGGGTCACAAGGAGGCCAGCCTACATGGCCTATTTAGGAAATGCCAACCTTCATCACCTCCTGAGCTCATTTCTTTTTTTAAAAAATTATACACACATATATTAGAAAGAGAGAGAGAGGACTTCTTATACACAACACACAAGAATGCACACATTCTATTTTTCTCTACACAGCTATAAGACACCATTTTTGTTTGTTTCCTATTTTTATTTTATCTGAAAACTCAAGATGTTTACTCAACAGTTTCTCTATTAACCTCACATTTTTCTTAAATCAGAGTGCCACCCATACAATCCTTAACACTGTTACCGGTAAAGAAATCTTGTTTTATCCACAAAATGAAAATATTGTGGCTTATTTCCTGTTGAAAAGCTATTGTTCAAAGCTAAAATTTACAAGTAATAATCATTTGCACTGGAGAAACCTTCCTAAGATTACATCTATGGCAAAACACACAAATCAACCCCAATCAACTGAGATGACTACACATCACATCTTAATCTTCAGAGGATAAAGTTTAGATGGAGCACTCCCAGCTTTCTCTGTGAAGTAAGATGCTGCCATAATTCCTAATTAACCCAAAGATTGTCACTTCAAAAGACCAGTCATCCATTCAGCCATGTCAGAGTTGAAGTTTTCAGATTTAACTGTCAGTAGGCAACCGCTCACAACTTCCTAATTAAAGAGTGAAATAAGAAGAGCTTTCTTTGGAGATCTACTAGTATTTAAATGATTACATAAATTATAAATTATTTAAATATTTCTTAGGAGATCTCTATTTGATAAGCATCTATAGTTTCCTGCCTCTGCATATTAATAAAAGTGATACAGGCTGGATATTTCCCTCCAAATCTCATGTTGGAATTTGATCTCTATTGTTGGAGGTGGGGCAAAATGGGAGGTGTTTGGGTCATGAGAGTGGATCCCTCAAAAATGGCTTTGTGCCCTCCCCATGAGTAATGAGTTATCAGCTCTGTTAGTTTCCAGGAGAGCTGTTGTTTAAAAGAGCACAGGCATGTCCTCTCTCTCCTGCTCCTTCTCTCACGAGGTAACCCATTTGCTCCCCTTCCCTTCCCCCAAGTAAAAACTTCCTTAGGCTACCACCAGAAGTAGATGCTGGTGCCATGCTCCTTATACAATCTACAGCATAAACTGTTTCCTTTATAAACTTCCCAGCCTCGGGTATTTCTTTGCAGCAACATAAAATGAACAGATACAGACAGGTTCACTGTCAACTTAAAAGCTTCTCAGCTACTGACAACCTGGTAGGCCAGGTGTCTAATAAAGCTGACCGCCCTGACAGCTTTAGCCACACTGTGGTTTTATTTGCTTGTCCTCACAGGCCAGTACATGATATTCTGAGTGTCTTAGTCCATTTGGCAGCTCTAACAAAGTATCACAGAGTAATAGCTTATAAACAACATGTTTGTTCTGGAGGCTGGACATCTTAGAACAGGGTGCCAGCATGGTCAAGTTCTGAGGAGGACTCTCTTCTGAGTTGCAGGGGTCCAACTTCTTGTAAGAGAGTGAAAGAGCTTTCTGGGGTCCCTTTTTTAAGAGCACTAGTCCCATTCATGAGGGCTCCACACTGATCACCTCATTACCTTCCCAAGGCCTCACCTCCAAATCACATTGGGGATTAGTTATCAACTAGAAACTCGGGGGGGGGGAAACAGACATCCAGTCTGTGACACTGAGTATATGTGGACACGTACAAGATACACATTCACATATAAAACACATACAGAATAGTAACAGTAAGTCCATCAACAGTAACCACATACATCCCATGAGCACTTCCTACACGGCAGTCGCCACCTCATTTAATACTTCCTGCAAGTCTTCTGGTAGTTGTTTTTGTTATTCTTATCTTCCACGTGAGGATTCTGTGACTTCCACAGGTTATGACACTTACTGAGGGCACTCTGGACACCCAGTGCAGTATTGACAAACTATAAATTTGGTCTAGAGTAGAAATGTTTGAAAGAGCTATAAGATAGAAAGATAGTGTGTAACTTTGTAACCATGAGTAAGAAATGGATTAACCTATCCTATGATAACGTATACTATGTTTCATAGTTAAAAACTGATGGAAATGGGATCCAAATATCAGCCCAGGAACTCACTCCTGAAGCCTTAATTTATCAATGTAGAAAGGGGATAATAATAGAATAATGGTTCATGTAGGTAAAACGTTTATCTTTTTCAGGCACTGTTTTATATACTTTTATAACTGATTTAATCCTTACTATTATAACCTTAGTTTTGCAAACAAAGGAACCTTTGGTAAAAAAGTGCAAAACAATGTGTCTAAGGTCACATCACAAGCAAGTGGTGCGGCTGGGATTCAAGCCCAAGTGCGCCACGCCAGCCTCAGCATCAGCTGTCCTGTCCGCTCTAACACACAGTTCTTTCCCGAAACCCAAGAGCTTTGGGAGTCCTGGAAGGTCAAATTGTTTTAATAACAATGCTAAGATGTTATATGCCCTTTGTTCTCTCTCTCACAAGTGCTACATGGGGGGGTTTTCGGAGGTTACGTGGTGAAAGATATTGTCACAGTTTAAAAGCATAGAAAACATGACAATCTTGCAGTCATCTCTCAACTGAGTCATTAAAGAGACATGGCAGAAGCAAAGAAAATATTCTTTGGGAAAATATAGTTATTTTTCTCTTGGAAAACATTATTTGTGTTGACAAATAATGGGCTTATTTTTACTCTTTTAAAGGAAAGGAAAAAACTGATATTAAAATTTTCTCAGTTTCAATTTTAATATGAGAAGTACTGATAGATATAATCCGTAAACAGAAAACACTCTGTGGTCTTTACTAAATTTTAAAAGAGTAAAAGGTGCTCAGAAACCCAAACGTTTTAAAAGGCAGCTATGGGCCCATATACTAGGTCCTTCAATGATGGCATATTTGAAAGTACTTTTTGGTGTGAGGACTAAATAAAATGACCTGTGTAAAGAGCTTAACACAGCACCTGGCATGAGAAAAGTGTCCATGAATGCTAACTGTTATTGTCATGTTATTAGAGATTGTGTAACTTTGTAACCTATGAGGAGGAAACTGTTTAATGTATGCTTGTCTGAGGCCACACTGTTACTAATGAACCAGAGACCTCAAAAGTTGAAATTCTCAACAATAATGTAAAAAGTTGCATCTGGCAATGATGTAAGACACTTGATCATTAAGTTCACTTCCAGTAAATAATAGAAGTACCACAGAAAAGAGAACTGCCGATAATAATGCAGTTACAGGCAAGATGATGGAGCATAAATCACCGTGGGGAGGTGAAAAGACCTGAATTCCAGGCTTGATCCTGCCAGCAACCAAATGTGTAATCAAATTGTTGTGTTCTTCTGTCTAAACTGCAAGAAATTATGTATCTCTCATCTCCTTCACAAGTATAAAATGACTTAATTTATGGGAAAACTTTCTGAAGTATAACATGGGAAAAAGATTTGTTTCACACCTAAACAAGTCCCTGAGGGATTAAAATGTTAATGTAAAAAACTACGACCAAAAATTACTGCAAAGATATGTAGAAGAAATTTTGTATAGCTTTAGGGGGAGGAGAAATGTTCTCAGTATGATGACAAAGAGAAAACTTAGTATAAAAGCACTGATGTTGCATCCAAAAGAAAACAGCAATGAGTCTTTGTGAACTTGGGCTTGACAGTGGCTTTAGCTATGACACTAAAAAGCACACGTGAAAAAGAAGAAGAAGAACATAGATGGACCTCATCAAAAATAACAAGCTTTGTGCTTCAAAAGACACCAAGAAGAAAGCAAAAAAGATAACCCCCAAAAATGAATGAAAATATTTGCAGATTATATATCTGATAAGAGTCTGGTATTCAAAACATATAAAGAACTTTTCCAAGTCAACCAGAAAAAGACAAAGCACTTAAAAAATTAGCAGACTTGAACAGATATTTCTCCAAATAAGATATACAAGTGGTCAATATATGCAAAAAAAGATGTTCAGTATCATTAGTCATTAGGAAAATGCAAGTCAAAATCATTCACCTCCACCAGAATAGTTAAAATTTAAAAAAAAAACCACTGATAATAGTAAGTGTTGAAAAGATAGACAAATTGGAACCTTCACCAAGTGCTGGTGGAGTTGTAAAATAGTGCAACTGCCTTGGAAAACAGGTTGGTAATTCTCAAAATGTTAAATACAGAGTTACTACATCACCCAGCAACTCCACTCCTAGACATACACTCAAGAGAATTTAAAACATACATTCAAACAAAAAAAACTCTCATGAGAATGTTCATAGAAGCATTATTGACAATAGCCATAAAGTGGGGGAAAACCTGCATGTCCATCACACAAAATACATCTATGCGCAGAATATTATTTGGCAATAAAAAAGAAAGAAATACTGGGTGGCGCCTGTGGCTCAAAGGAGTAGGGCACCAGCCCCATACCCCGGAGGTGGCGGGTTCAAACCCAGCCCCAGCCAAAAACTGCCAAAAAAATAAAAATAAAAAAGAAAGAAGTACTCATGCAACACATATGTACCTTGAAAACATTATGCTAAGTGAAAGATGCCAGTTACAAAACACCACAGACTGCATTATTCTACTTATATGAAATGTTTAGGGGTTTCTCATAAAGGCTGAAAGTAGATTAATGTCTCCAGAATTTGATGAAAGGAGAAACAGGAAGTGACTGCTACGCAGGAGAGTTTCATTTTGATGTGATGAAAATGTGATGTGGCTGGTACAGTGGTTCACCCCCTATAATTCCAGGACTTTGGGAAGTTGAGGAAGGAGGATAACTTGAGGTTAGAGTTCAAGACCAGCCTGAGCAAAAGCAAGACTCTATGTCTGCAAAAAACAGAAAAATCAGCTGGGCATGGTGGCGGGTACCTATAGTCCTAGCTACGCAAGAGGCTGAGGCAGGAGGATCACTCGAGCCCAGGAGTTTGACAGTGCAGTTAGCTATGATCACACCACTGCACTCTATCCCAGGCACCAAAGTAAAATCCTGTCTCAAAAAAAAAAAAAAAAAAAAGGTAAATAGGATAATGGTTGCACAATTCTGTACCTTTATTAAAAACCACTGAAATAAAATATAATTTATATCCCAATAAAGCTGTTATAAAAAAATCTACCAGAATTTACTGAAAAATATAACTTTGGAAAGGCAAAAATCACCATTAAAAAGTAAAGTATTTTTTAATGGTAGAGAAACAAATTGTATAACTTAATTATATAGTGTTAATGTCCTCAATATTTAAAGCATATTTACAAGTAAATAAAACAAAATCTACAGAGAGAATAGGCAGAGCATATAAATACAAATTTCATAAGAGACGAAATCTAAGTGATAAACACACAAAAATGTTCATCTTCACTTGAATTAAAACTGCAAATGCAAGTGACATCTTTTTGCTTACTAGATTGACCAAGATTACAAATAACAGTGACCCTGAGGCTGATTTGCAAGGAAGAAGACCAAGTTAGCAAGGTATATCACAATCGTTAAGAGTATTCATGTTTTTTGACCTTATAATTCCAGTTCTATAAACTCATACTAAAGAAGTAATTGGGTGCATTACCAAAGATAAATGTGTAAGAATGTTTGTCAGCAGTTTTTATGATAGAAAAATACTAGAGAGAACCTACATACTAAATAATTGGAATAGTGATTGTTTGACTGGCATGAAGGAGTTCTCAGCATCCAGTCAGAATAAAGATATAACTGCCTATATTTTTTGATAGAGGGATGTGCTCAGAATTTGTTAGCCAAGAAAAGTTAAGTACAGAATTGTATACAGAGTCTGACACCAATTTTATAATATATATGGATTTATGGATATTAGATATGCATATATTTATAGCATAATTACATATTTATATCATTGTAAGTTATATATTTATTATATTTTTGCAAAGATAATGTTAATTTATTCTTTAGGTTCTAATTATGTTATTATTCATAATTATATTTATATGCATGTAGAGAAAGGTCTTAAAAGACATAAAAGTATTAATAGCCATTATCTTTGTACGGTAAGATTTTGAGTGACTTTTTTCCTTAAATTCTGATTTCTCTTATTTTTTGTACAAAATGGATAGCCTGCATGATTTCATCCTTTTAATAGAAGTCTAAGCAGATATTCAAGCACAATGGAGAAACACTTAGGTTTTGACAGAGTCCATCTGGATTAAGACCTGGCTTTGCCCAGTGACCTTGGACAAGTCACTTGACCCCCTCAAGGCTCAGATTCCTCAGGAACCACCTCATAAAGTTGTGATTAGTGAGACAAAGTATTTTATGATCTTATTACAGCACCTTTTTGTAATAAGTACTTAGAAATGTGATTCTTGTTTTTATTGTTATTACCATCGATATTGTTAATATTAACGGCAATTCTTCATTGTTTATAAATGCAAGGCTTTTAAATACACATCCATGAATATGGCTGGACCATGCCACACGGGGGCTCCCTTAGTCCTAAAAGCTAGACATCTGCCCATTGCCCTCCAGATGAAGAAATTTGTCCTAAACCACCACAGTATCTTGTTACTATAGGAAATTTTCACTATAACCACATGATGACTGTTAGTTGTGTATCTCAATGAAACCATCAAAGACTATTTAGCTTGAAGCTTAACTACCTGACTATGTAGAAGAAATGACTAATAATCAAAAGTAACATTGCCAAGTATGAACTATTTAAGAAACAAACAAAAAAAAAACCCCTAACTCCGTGGTTTAACCATAGAATTCATCACCTTTTATAATACCAGAAAGTAAAGATATGATAATATAACAGCTGATATATTATTATACAATATAATGTTATAGAATATTCTTATAAAGTTTATATAGTAAGATACAATAATAAATAATATATAATTTAAAATAAGGCATTTTTCTAAGTTCCAAGTAACTGGCTCCCAAATGAACCTGTGAACAACATCCTATTTCTCACTGAGGGACAAGATAATGTCATAGGATATACATACCATGTGGTTTTACATGTTGTCATTTTATGTTCACATTTTACATTTTTTTAGGTATCATACCACCTATTATTTTGTGTATGACCTCTGGGTTTTAACAATAACCTGTTGTTAAGTGTTCTAACGATCATTTAATTATTCCTGAATTGTAGACTTTTAAAGAATATTCAAACGTGTACATTAAGCCACGTTTTAGGAAATGACTGACTTACTCTGCTTCTGAAATATTAAACCCATGATTAAAGAGCTGCCTCTGATTTCCTTCAAAGGACTGGGGAGGTGATGGGTGTGAACTTCCTCTGATTTCTCCCATGAGGGGTTATGTATGTCTTATCTCACTAATTTGGGAAGATATCAAAAAGGCAGAAATCAGTGATTTTGCTACCAACTCTCAGATAAAAGGGCAAAGCTAAATTGCTGGGCAGGTTATGTCTACATGTCTGAAGTCCCTCTCCATTCATTATGGCCTCCAAGCAAAGTCAGTATCTTTGGGGTGAAAAGCTCATTCCCAAAGTTTTCCTTCATTAAACTGTTTAGTCTGTGGTGCGCGGAAATTGGTTTTTTTAAAATTCAGACGAGGGTTGTCACAATAGGTCACTGCCGCTGGGAAAGCAAAATTAGAATTTTGAGGATATCAAATAAATGAAAAGCTGTAAGACTTTGCTTTGATGAAGAAGAGTCAATTTAAGGCTGGGTGAAATCTGGTTAACCCAAAGCTTCACCGTAAACATTTCAAGACCTAAGAGGGTGTTACAGGCCACTGGAGTCATTAACTCAGGGGGAGGTGGTGGGCAGTGGTTGGGGGCTAAATTGTTTGAATTTAAAAAAGTGACCCTGGGAGTAGATTAAAATACAAGGAATCTGGATGTTTTAAAGCCCTTCAGCTTTTAAAAACTGATGGAAAACTGATTGGAAACACCAATGTAGGTACTAAAAATGACACAGTCAAATCAATTTTTGGTGAACTAATCCACAACTGTCTAATGACATTGCAAAAAAAAAAAGAATCCAAGTCTACAGTATTTACTTTTAAGCAACTTTGAGTAGTGCTAAAACAGCCATATGTGAAATAAGAAAGAGTTAAATAATCCATCTGAAAATTCTGCCTTTGATCACTAATTCCGCATCTTCTTCAGTCCTCCAGCCCAGCTAGTAGAGCAGCAGTTTTGAGGTACAAAGACACAGATCCTGGCTCAATTTCAAAAGACAAATTAAGTTGGACAGAAGTAAACTGGCATTGTGAACTCAATGATATTTTAAAGGTTAACATTATTCATTACTAAACTAATTAAGCTAATTGCCTTCTCAGAAATGTAGATTTACGTCTACTGTAGATGTTGACACTTTATTCCCAGCTAGCTAATGCGACAGTTGGAGTTTTTACCAGCAATTCCATGCCACTTTCAAGTTCAATCAAGTTCTGGGCATTTTCCCTGGACAAAAGCATCAGCAAAGCTTTATAGTTTCGACCTTGCCCTCCCAACTGGGTTTTCAGCTGACAGCTGGTTTAGTGGTAATCATCCTAAGAGAGGAGTTGAAGGCCCAGGCCAGAGATTCCCAAAGTGCTCAGAGAAGGAATCACTCCAGGCCATAGGGAGTTTTAGAATCTGCATTTCTACAAGCTATGCAAGGTGACTGTCAAGTGGGAATACCCATCGAGATTCTATTGTCAAATTAGTCACTAACTGGTTTGGCCAGGTTAAATAAACATAACCTCATACCTTGGTTTGCCAGATCCCTATGGTGAAATGATGCTATCTGCACCTTCCCCTCCCCTAGAAATATTAGAGAGACAACATGAGCAGATACATGTTTAAACACAAAAACATAAGGCTTCAAGAGAATGGCATAACATGATGGTAAAACACCAGGTTCAGAATTAGAAAAACGCACACCCAGAACCCCATCAACCATTTGTGAACTTGAGTCTCAATTCTCAAACCTGCAAAAAAAGAAATAATAACCACCTCACAAGTTAGATTAAAGGAGACAGTCTATGTAAAGTACTAGTGGTCTGATTGCCACATGGTAGATACTCAATAAAGAATTGATATTACTAAGAATGAGAGAGTAATAATTTACAAGATTTATGTCAAGTGACATTGAGAAATAAAATAATGTTGGAAACGCTGCTAATATTATTTGGTTGTTTGTTCCTGCTTACCTAGCTTTCCTTGCCTGACACAGATTTCAAATGATGGTAGCACATTTTGCTTTCAAACAAAGAAACAACTAGATTCAGTTTTCTCTATGAACTTTGGTCACAGTAGATATCAAATTCTTTTAGCAATCATGCAATCGACCATCTGCAAGATTGCCAACCACGGCTCCTACCCCTATAAATATCACTTGCGGAGGCAAACAAGAAGGGCCTCTGGCAGGAAACACCTCTTAGCAGATGTAAGATTCACATTTAACCAGATGCCCTGTTGTTTTTATTTTCCAGCCATAATTTGTTACTAGCGCTCAAGAGGATGAAATCTCCTTGAGGCACCATAAGAGAAAGCCTCTCTCAGTGACACTGAAAGATGGGCCGTCTGCAGCAATGTGCAGCCAGCACGCAGGGTTTGTTGCTGCCCTGGGACTCCAGCCCCTCTAGAGAGCGGTCTGTTCAGCTCAGACACATCCGTATTGCAACTGGGTGTGACACCTGCGGGCCCTCTCAGCCTCCCCCCTGCTTCTTCATTGCAGGCCTGGAGGATCCCTCGAGTCTTGTCAATGTGTTACAGATGAGGGTTTGATTGGAAAGATGCTGCCGTAACATGTGTCAGGAGAGCAAACTAATGAGTGAAGCACAAAGCCTGCAGTTGCCACAGACCAGCACCAGGAGGGCTGGAAAGACCACAGAAACTGGGGTCATACAAACCGGGATCTGAATCTCAACTCCAACAGTTTTCTCTGTAATGATAATCGGTAACACTCACTGGGCACTCTCTGAGCACATTACATGTGTGACTCCATTTCCTCTTCACCAAAGGCACACGAAATTCTGTGATGTGAATGTTAGGTGTCACCTTGACAGGCCATGGGGTGCCCAGATTAAACATTGTTCTGCTACGTCTGTGAGGGTGTTTCTGAATGAGATTCACACTTGGGTCTGAGGGCTCAGTACAAATGGCCCTCTCCAGTGTGGGTGTGTTTCATCCAACCCACAGAGGACCTGAATGGGACAAAAAGGTATTGGAAAAAGGAACTTACCCCTTTTGTGTCCCCTTGGCCTGCTTGAGCTGGGACTTTGGTTTTCTCTTGCCTTTGAATTGTTTTGAAACCATCAGCTCCCTTGATTCTCAGGCCTCTGGGTGTCAACAGGAGTTTACGGCTCTGGTTTTCCTGCGTCTCCAGCTTGCAGACAGCAGATGATGGGACTGCTCAGGCTGCATAGTCACGGGAGCCAATCCCTCATAATACACTGCTTCTCACTCACTCACACACACATCCATCTACCGGTGTATGCATGTCTATTCTACCTGACACCTGCCGCCAGAACCTGCTTCCCTCCACGTCTGGGTCCACATTCTAGCACCAGGTACACCTGTTCTCCTGATTGCCATCTGTCAAAACAATACACAAGTGGTTTTAGTTTCCTTGGGTTAACTTCACAAAGTCCTACAAACTGGGTGCCGTAAACAACAGAAATGTATATCTCTCAGTCCTAGCAGTCTGAGCTCAGGTTATCAGCAGGCTGCGTTCCTTCCGAGGGCCGTGAGGCACAAGATCCATTCCACGCGTCTCACCCAGCTTCAGATGGTTTGCTGGCAACCTTTGGCTCACGGATGTGTCTCCAATTCCTGCCTTCATACCACACGAATTTCCACCTGCATTGTCTCCAAATGTCCCTCTTTATAAGGCACTAGGCATGTCGGGGCAAGGGCCCATCCTCTGGCAGTGTCACTAAGACTTCATCTTAACTTACTCCATCTGCAGCCACCCTGTTTCCAAGCAATTCACTTTCTGAGGTACTAAGTATTAGGACTTTGATGTGAGTTAGGGGGATGGAACACAATTCAACCCATGCTGATGCCTCAATTTTCACGCCCAAAATTAGCACTTCACTTAAAATTATCCCCGAATTCCAAAGCAGAATGAATTTACCAGAGCCATTCACATCGAATGACTTTCAAGAGCCTTCTGTTCCAAAGCCCTCCCGGGCTTCCTGGTTACTCCGCACGTGCGTTTTGCTACTGCAAGTAGGAGGAACAAGGAGTTATCTTTTGCTCATCTCTGCGTTTCCCTGAATGTCGCCTTGCAGTTGGTGCCTCATCTCTGTGTTGGAGTACAACTGTAAGTTCCTCTTTCAGTTTGTTCTTGTGTAAACACCTGTTATTTCTTTGTTTTCCTCCTAGGAAGCTACAACTGGAAACACCCAGAAAGAGCTTTCATGCCCTGGCGATGTGCAGCCCCACAGAGCTGGTCCGGTAAGAACTAATATCCCCTGCCACACTTAAACTTGCTAAGCATGAACTAATACATTCCTTAACCCCCTGGCTGACATTTTGGAAACCTCAACAAATCCATATAGATAGCATTTAGGCCACTTGTGCCAGAATACCAGGCTGGTGTCTTAGATAGTTACAATGGTGGCCACTGTTATCCTAAGTAACCATTACGTGCAGGACACTGCTGGACGGGCCCTGGAAGGGCTGGATGAGCCCCTGTGCCACCATCTAGTTTGTTCACATATAAGACCTACTGTTAAAGTTAAGAAAACTGGATCTCCAGGGACTCAGTGTACAAAGTGAACTTAGCAATGCACTCACTAAGTAGTGACTAACTACAAATGTAACCTATTTAGAGAAAAGCCAGTGATTCCAGAGAGCACAGAGCAGCTCTGTGAGGAGAGATTCCCGCTGCTCTCTGGAATTGCTGGCTTTTCTGTAATTAAAAGTGAAATAGTTCAGCAGTGCCTGTGGCTCACAGGAGTAGGACCCCAGCCTCTGTACTGAAGGTGGTGGGTTCAAACTCAGCCCAGCCAAAAACTGCAAAAAAAAAAAAAAAAAAGGGAAACTGTTGATTTCTCATCTGTTTCTCTGTTGATTCACTTGAGCGACTCACGGACAGACTCCTTCATCCAGCAACAGGTAAATGTATATTTTTGTATATTTTCAAAATTCTCTATCTACCAACAGAATACACTAGATTTGCTGCTGAGAATTTGAACTTGTCATATTTAATCTGCAAGACCTGCCACTGAAGTCAAGAGTCTGTTCAGACCCCCAGAACCCAGTGCTCTGCAGTGTAATCCACTCTGCACTGGGCATCCTTGCACCCAAAAGGGAAACTCATCTCTCCACACACGTATCACATAGTAGGAGTCCAGAGACTGCCATTTTTTTTTTTTTTTGGAGACAGAGTCTCATTATGTTGCCCTGGGTAGAGTGCTCTGGCATCACAGCTCACAGCAACCTCAAACTCTTGGGCTTAAGTGATTCTTTTGCTTCAGCTTCACATATAGTTGGGACTACAGGTACCACCGCAATGGCTGGCTATTTTTTTGTTGCAGTTGTCATTGTTGTTTAGCTGGCCCAGGCTGGGTTCGAACCCACCAACCTTATTGTATGTGGCTGGGCCATAACCACTGTGCTATGGGCACGGAGCCAGAGAGATCACTACTTTTAATGATATTTCAATGCTCCTGGGCCAAATAAGCATTTAATTACAACATATACATAAATATTAATACATTTTTACTCAATGGAAATATTATAGCACATGATACAATACCTTGCAAGTAATATTTATAGTCTTACATCTAAAACTCATATTTAAAATCATTATTTAAATTAGGACAGTTAGCATATCCATCAACACAATCTATACATGTGCCAAAACATCACTTTGTAACCTACAAGTATGTACAATTATTATGTGTCAGCTAAAAACAAAATAAAACATATTTAAAAGTGAAAAACCTGTCCAGGACAGAAATCAGGCAACTCATTCACCCAGGGGTCAAAAGGCGAGTTGACACTTATCCAAGAGCAGGCAGCAGAGTTCTTTGTGAGGAAAGGTGTCCTCCTAGAAGGGGCAGAGGGACAGGGCAGCCTCCCATGTGACACCCGGAGAAGGACATCACAGCACTCATATAGTTTTTCTGCCAAAAAATGCATAACACAAAAAGATTTAGGAGTAAATGCAGACACATGCAAATTGAGGGTCGGTCTATAAAACAAATGGCCCTTATTCTTTAAAAGAATGCAAATGTCTTCCACGGTGAAAGACTGAGAGGCTGCTCCACAGGAAGGGGGAATACTGACAAGACAGGATGAAATGCAATACAGAATCCTGGCGTGAGACTGGGCCGGGAAAATGCATAGCTACCGGGGCATTATTAGACAAGCAGCTGAACTGGGAGATGGGCTGTGGTTCAGATAAATACGAAGTGAGGATTTAGCAGGGAAAGGGTATGAGGCATGCTATCTTTTCAGGGAAAAAAATATGCATGTAGATAATGCCTATACTGATATATGTTAGGAGGGAAGTGGGGAGAGAAAATGATACGGCAAACGAGGCGTGTATTTAATATTGTCTCTCCGGGTGAGGGAACTTCAGGAGCTTTTTTAGTATTGCAACTTTTTGTGCATTTGAGATTATTTCAGAATAAAAAGAAACAAGTTTGTAGCAAATGAAAAAAATCAATGTGTAAAGACATGAAGGACGGAGCTGCTTTGCGACCCGTCACCTTTTGCTGTCCCTCTCCTGCACCTCAGTAGCTCGTCGAGGTTGCCAGCCTCTTTCACACTCCTTTCTCTCTCCACTCCCCTCAGAGATTTCCAACAACCAGCACGGGGACCTCGGCATGGTCTTCCTGCCGCCCCCGCTGTTGCTGGCTTCACTATTTGCGCAAGAAGCTCGTTAGTGAATTGAGTCTTTTTTTAAGTCCATGACTGGCATCCCCAACTGCACGTCAGAATATCCTTGGGAGATTTTCAGTGATGCTGCCCTCTAAACCACAGATTTTCTAATTTAACTAATTGGGGAAAAGGGCCCATTGATATTCTTATCAAGCTTCCTGGTGATTCTAGCGTTCAGCAAGTTTGAGAGACCCTGAACTGACTCTCATCTCTCACCGCCAGAGCTCTGGAATGCTCCGTGGTGCTCAGACCTCTCACATCAGGATCATCTCAGAGGATGATTAAAAAGGAAAATGTGTAGGTCTCGCCCCAAACCCGCTACATCGGAATCTGTGGGACTAAGGCGCGGATACCTGCTTTCAACGTGTTCCAAATGAGCCTGAAAACTTAAAAGTCATATTTCTAAAACAGCGATTTCTGAATTTCTTTTGCTGAGGTTCACTTTAGGTCACTTTTTGTGACCTGGAGCATGGCCTGTGAAGCTGGGGACATCCCGTCCCTCTATGCTGTTGGCTGCTTGGCCTACTGCCTGTTCTAGCTCCTTTCTCCCTTCCCACTGCCCACTAGAGATGCATCATTGAAAGCTCAGTGCTCACATTTGCAGGCTTCCTCCTGGCTAGTGATGGCACCATGACCCAATCTGGCCAGTGACTCCCAGGGAGTCTGCAGGTGGGACCGACAAGCTCTTGCATCCCTGTTCAGACTCATGCAAGCGCCACACTCCTGGCTTTACCTCTTCCCTCTTTTTCCTGTCTTGAAACCAGATGGTAAACCCTTCTGGTGACCGTGGAAGGGCAAGGGTAAAGACAGAAGGCCAACAGGCTAAGGGTGATGGAGCAGAAATGTGGAAAAACCCTGAATCTTTGATGTTATTAAGAAGCCCACAAATACTTTCAGCGTTTCTGACTGATAATGCATCCCATTACTCCTAAACCCATTCCAGAGAGAAACCACATTTAAAGAAGCATCATCTAGTCACTTGGAAATCTCCATTTTTTTTCCTTATAAAACATTTAATATTGTCCAAGGATTAGTCTATAAAGCCTAGTACATGAAGCCAGGCACAGTGGCTCATGCCTGTAATCCTAACATTTTGGGAGGCCAGGGCAAGAGGATCATTTGAGCTCAGGAGTTAGAGACCAGCCTGAGCAGCCTGAGATCTCTATTAAAAATAGAAAAAATTAGCTGGATGTTTTTCTGGGCACCTAAAGTCCCAGCTACTTGGGAGGCTGAGGCAGGAGGATTGCTTGAACCCAGGAGTTTGAGGTTGCTGTGAGCTAGGCTGAGGCTGTGGCACTTCAGCCTGGGCAACACAGTGAGACTATATTTCAAAAATTAGGAAAAAAAAGAAAAAGACCAATCTGGACAATATAGTGAGACCCCCTTCTCTAAAAACGAAATTAAAAATTAGCTTGGTGTCGTGGGAAGCTGTTCCCCAGTCTCTGACTCCATCTCCACCTCCAGCCTGTCTTCCCAATACTCAAAGTCTTTCATCCTACTCCCCTGATCCTGCACACCACCCCACCTCCCAAGAAAGAACCATCCTGCCCACTGTGTAGGTCCCTGGACTCCTTTCTTCCTCCCATTCTCCCTTCTCTCTGGGGAGAAAGCGCCTCCCTTTTCTCTCCTAAGATAGTGAGAGGAGCAGGATAGTAACAGTGAGCAGAGTGGGAAAGCTGTGGCCCTTCACAGTGATGGTCTCTAACCCTTCTGTTCTAAACACATGAACTGAAGGTAAAGGGGGGAAACCAGTAGACCCCTGCTCACATCCCTCTGCACAACTCCAGTATGTCCATTCCCAACCCAGGCTGCCCTTCCCAATAACCACTGGAGCGTTCCAAACTACAGATGCCACCCTGTGCCCCCAGAAACTCAGTTTCACTAGATCTGGGTGAGGCTCAGACGTCTGTTTCTAGAAGGTCACAAATGCATCACGAGCGTCCAGGCTGGGAGTGCCAAGTGTAGAGGACAACTTGCAAACCAACTTCCCATTGTGAACAGCAGCTCTCAAAGAAACAAGGAGATCCTGTCCTCTCCTCTTCTCCTCTCAGGTCACTCAAACAGTGACTAGAATAGTTACCCTGCCTTCTGGTCACTGCACTTCACCTCATCTCAAAGATCCCACAGCTTGACAAAAAAGCTGGATTCCTTTCTTGGCTGCCCTCCCCCCAAACTTTCTATTCAACAGAAATGCTTTAGCACAAGGCAAGAATGACCTAGTCTTCTAGTGTTTCTATATCAAGTCCTGTTATTTCGTCCACAAATTATTTCTGATAGGTGACCCTGACTGACAGTTGAACTGAATTTCTATAATGAACACATACTTCTTACGGGGATGGAAGCTTTTTTGTCCAATTGCAAGATGAAATTATTTGCACATACCATAGGAGGTCGTAGCAGTGTATCAAATAGAAGGAATATATTTTTTAAGGCTCTGAGAAGATTCAATATATTTTAAGGTCCTAGACCCAATATTTTATCACTTTCCATCCCAGATATTTCACTCCTTGAAAATGTTCTCCAACATTTCTCTTCCCAGGCTCCCTCTCTCTAAAATAAGACCAAATTATATCTAGCATGGCTATAAACCTCATGAGCACTTTGAGACAGTGGATACTTTTAAGATTGTAACATCTTTAAAAATACCCTGCAAAATGAAAAATATGATTTCCATAGCTGAAAGATGTTTGTCATTAGTGCTAGTTATGAGCTCATTAAGTGAAATGATTCTCCATAGAAACTGATCTTCTTTCCTTGAACAGGCAGGCCCAGATGAGACGGAGGCCTTGTAATTACCAGGAGAAGAGATCATTTGAAATGATACTGTTCCATAAGCCTGTCCTTTTCATTTATTTCTCATGAATCACATGAACTTCAGGGACGTTTCCTACCCATGCTTTTCATTAAGGAACAGGTAATGCATTTAACTTTCACTTTATGGCTCAGTCTAGAGAACACTGTGATCTGACCTCTGGGGTTTAGAAATAAACAAACTACTTTTTCATCAATATTGGGATCATTTAGGGGGAGCTGGGAGACTGATTTTATTCGGTAGAGAGAAAAAAAAAAAGGAATGAATTCTGTAAAGGCAAAGAAAATATCCTCAGCAAGATGATCGCAGTTGTGTGCCAAAGTGTAAGTCCCAGAGCCGACCTGGGCCTGCAGGCCGGGAGGGTAAACCTCTCTGACTCTGACCTAACTGCTTGCAGGGAAGATTCTGGGAGGTAGGCTAAGGACTGCTGCACTGCCCACACTTGGGAGTGTAAACTCCCACTGTTCTGACACAATAGATCTCCCATTACCTCATGCACAGGCATCGTCATTTAAGGCACAATTAGTTTCAGGTGGGCAATCCTTAGACCTGGAGAGGGTGGGGAGGCAGGGGATTTGTGCCCTTGGTTGGTAGGGAACATCTGTATTTTTCCCTGGCCTCCATAACTACCTTCTCTCTATTTCACAGTCTTGCTTTTTCCAGCAGGTTCTCAGCCTTACCTGTTAACATGTTATTCTTCATAAACTTGTGTTTGAAATAGAGCCACGCTGCACAGCATGCTCAGAGAACGACTGCTTCTCCTCATCTCCCCTCCCAGGCCATCCCGCTGTACTTCTGACCATTATGCAAGGATTTTAAATGTTCACAAAATAAAGTCATCACTGTTCTAAACAAAGGGAAACTATGGCATGTATTCTCCAACATGACTTTGTATAGACTCTCGGAATAAGTCAAGGCTACAGCAACCTGAGCCCCAGGCTCTCATCCTTTCCCAGACTTGACTTCTTATCTTCAAATGACATCCATTCAGATTAAAGAGGCAATTTTTTGATTATTATGAACAAGTACAAGCACAGTGGAGAAAATTATAATTTTGATTCAGAAACTGAATCCAGGAAGTAGGTGAGGTAATTGTCAGGTAACTAAAGGGAAATAACCACTGACAGGGAGTGAATTTTTGACTCAGTTTGAAAACCCGATCTCAGGCATGGGTAATCTCCAAGTTTCTTCCGACCAAGAAAATCCATTTACTTGGGTTGCATTGGAGTCAAAAAGTGTTATGCAGAGGCCAGAAAGAGTTTGAAGGAGAAAAAGTTTATAAGAGAGGATGACGAGGAAAAAGAGAGCCATCTATTCAAAGTTTAATAACATCTCATGTCGGGGCCCACCAAGGTCACTTAATATATATTTGAAAGAAAATAGGAGCGTAGATCCCTCCCTCTCTAGTTAAAAAGAAGATGAAGTACTTGAGAGTTTACTGAGACCTTCTGCGTAGATCTGAACGAACAAAGATGGGTTATGACTCAGGGACTGACTAAGGACATGAGTCATGAGATGGTGTGTTTGGTTCGCTGCGAAGGCTTCAGCATCACTCAGCCAAGAGGCCGTGCAGTTTCTTGAAAGTCAAGAAGTGCAGTTAGTGATCACGATTTCCATTAGTTAGATCTTCAGGATTTTCCCACACAAAACACATTTCTCAATCCCATGACTTTGGGATTCACCCCTCAGTGAAGTTCATTCTTAAAAGCTAAGAGGTTTACAGATTTATATTTTTTCTTGTTATTTTTTCCCCAGTAAACATCTGCATTGACCATAGAACTTGTTAAAATTATAGAAGACTCATAAATACATATGACTACGTAAAATACAAGATAATCTACAATCTATCCTTGTGGAACACATGTATTAAAAAGAAATTAAGGTAATGATTTGAAAAAGCCACTATGGCAATTCTGTAGCAGCTAACATCATAAAATATACAACCTCAGGGTCTATAAAATGTTTACTAATTTTACCTAATAAAATATAAAATACTCAATTTTTATATCTTAGAGGGAAATATGATCTTAAATTTTTGCTACATTTTTATATATCTATCCAAACACTTGGATTCATATTCATGACGGATAAATACCTCTTTTTCAAGTGAAATAAGACTGTAGGATAATGTGTTTTCTGATCCTACTATTGTTTCTCTCTTTTTTTTAAGGCTCTTTTTATGTTTGTGTACATGACAGGTAAGAAAGTATAATATTCCTTTACAATCAGGCATGACCTAGCTAATCTTGTTAACTAGTCAAAATAGTTTGGAAGAAAATGTGTTCAGTAGATTGTGTTCATTTACTTCCTGTTACCCCACCAAAACCTGTCAGTCTTTTCTTTCTTTTCTTTTTTTTTTTCTTTTTTTTTTTGCCTAAAGCTGTCACCCTGGGTAGAGTGCAGTGACATCACAGCTCACTGCAACCTCCAACTCCTCCAACTTGAGAATTGCACTCAAGCAATTCTCCTGCCTCTGCCTCCCAAGTAGCTGGGACTACAGGCACCGACCACAACTCCAAGCAATTATTTTATTTTATTTTATTTTTGGTTGTGGCTGTCATTGTTGTTTGGTGGGCCCAGGTTGGATTCGAACCCACCAACTCAGGTGTATGTGGCTGGTGCCTTAGTCGCCTGAGCCACAGGCTCCAAGCCCTGTAAGTCTTTTCGTTTCTACTGAGTTTGACTTGATTTTCATCCCACGTTAGTCCAACTGGAGTATCCACAGAGCCATAGCTTCATAACTCAGCTATGATTGAAAAACTGGTCCTTGAAGACAGGGACATCAGCTGCCACCCAGTCACGCTGATAGGAAAGTGCCCAGGGCTATTTCATAGCTTAGTCTGCCAAATTATCTGTTGGGATTTTCCAGAAGGAACTACAAGTAAGGGGCAGTTTACAGAGAGCAAACAGCATCCACGTGCAAGTACTCACTTGCATGATGAGGAAGCAGCCTTGAGAGGCAGACATATTTACTAAGGGTGGCCGTTTATAGTAGCTAGAACTTACAGAGCGTTTGCCATGTGCCAGACACATTGTCATCTAAGGCATTTCATATACTGACTCAATCTCCATTACAAGCACACAATAAAGGTACTATTATTATTATCCCTTTGTTAAAAATGAAGAGATTAAAATGCAGAGTTTAAGTAAATTGCCGTTGTCACACAGCTGGCAAGTGGTTTCGCAGTATTTGAAGTCTAGTTCATAGGGCGGGGTATGGTGGCTCAGGTCTGTAATCCTAGCACTCTGGAAGTCCAAGGCAGGTGGATTGCTTGAGCTCAGGGGTTCAAGACCAGCCTGAGCAAAAGCAAGACTTTGTACTAAAAATAGAAAAACTAGCTGGTTTCCTGGTGGGCACGTGTAGTCCCAGCTATTCAGTAGGCTGAGGCAAGAGGATCTCTTGAGTCCAAGAGCCTGAGGTTGCTGTGTACTCTACCCAAGGTGACAGACTGAGACTCTATCTCAAAACAAACAAACAAAAAAGTCTAGCTCAGAGCCTGTGTGCCTAGCCTACACTGCCATTTTAAATTATGGAAGAAAGTTCTACTTACTAACAGAGTGTATTTCTAGAAATGGGGTCAGAAAGCCTTGCATTTAAAAGCTTCACCTTTTCCTACAATCTCTCTGCAGTCAGCGGTTACTGTAGGTGGGATCTTAATTGGAAAGAAATAACACAGACTTAGATTTGAGCCAGAAGAAAGTGACAAGTCAACTGCTCAAGCAGATGAACTGGTTATCACAGTGGATGAGATTGTACAGACAGCATCAGATATAAACGGGAAAAGTCCAGGGCATCAAGAATTAGAGGCTGCCTGTCATAGAAACAAGTATTCACTAGGATTCCTTCTCTGGATTGCTATGGCAACTGTTCTCTATCCCAGATGATTTAGCAATTGGTATAAATAGTCTCAGGTTGTTCAAAATATTTCATCATCTCTTTCCAGTAAGACAGCAACTTATGAAGTGTGAATCTGTGTTGTTCTTGAGTATATCTCACCCTATCCAATCCACTGTTAGACTCAAAACAGAAGTGAGCTGTGGTGGCTCACAACTGTGGCAGCTCATCTGAGCATTTTGGGAGGCTGAGGCAGGAGGACGACTTGAGGACAGGAGCTTGAGACCAACCTGGGCAATGCATTAAAACCCCCATCTCTACAAAAATATTTTTTAAAAGACAGGCAGACATGATGGTGCAAGCCTATAGTCTTAGCTACCTGTGAGTCTAAGGTGGGAGGGTTAGTTCAGCCTAAGAGTTCAAGGTTACAGTGAGGTATGATTGTGCTGCTGCACTTCAGCCTGAGTGACAGAGCAAGACCCTGCCTCTAAAAAATACAAAGAACCTGATATTTAACACATCTGTTGCTTATGAATTAGTTTTTCCATAATATTCTTTTCTTATGTAACAATTTACATACGCAATCATAAAAGCAATATGCATTCATGATAGCAGTTTAAGAAATAAAGAAAGGTCCACAAAAACAACTGTCATTTAATCACCATTCTTATACTTGGGTGCCTAGGTGTGCAAGTTGTCTGCTCTCTCCCTCTCCCTCTCATCACCTCTGAAGATTGTCATGAGATTTGAATGAGATAACAATGCAACATGTGGCTCAGAGCCTGGTGTGAAGTGTTCAATAAAGGGAAGATACTATTAAGATGGTTATTATTGTCATTTTACATGAGTATTTATAAAGAAAGATTTCCAGAAGTAAAACTGCTCCTTTAAGAGTATGCATAGTTTACATTTTACCAATAACTTTCAAATTCTCTCAAAGAACCAAGACCAATTTATGTCTCTACACAGTAGAAGGCCTTTCCCCAATAGAAACACTAAATATTAGCAACTCTTATATTTTCACTCATCTGGATGGAACATGAAAATTCAGTTTAATTTACGTTTCTATTTGTGAATTAAGCATCTTTTTATTATGATTATTAGACATTCCATTCAGTGAATTATCTGTTCAGATCTTAACCTCAAATGCCTGGGCTCAAGTGATCCTCCTACCTCAGCCTCCTGAGTAGCCAAGACTACAGGTATATGAGCAACCATGTGCAGCTAATTTGTTTACAGATTCCTTTTGACCAGGAGAAAATCAAATACATGCTCTAGACTTCTATTTTCCACCATGACCCCCATGCCTTGACATCCCCTGAGAAATGTAACCTCATCTGGTATAAAAAAAAATGACAATGACTCAAAGATTCACTAATTTAATTTTTACATTAAGACAGCACATTTTTAAAATGATATGCATTTATTTATTCAGGAATTAGCAAATTTGTCTTTTCTGCAAAATGCCAGATAGTAAATATCTTAGGCTTGATGGGCCATGTAGCTTCTGTTACAACTAATCAATTCTGCTGTGATAACAGGAGAACAACCATAGACTATATAGAAAAGAATAGGTTGACTGTGTTCCAATAAAACTGTATTATGATGGTCATTGTTTATTGACCTCAGACCTGAATTATCACAGGAGACCTTATGGTTCCCACTCTTCATTTAAGCAGGTAACAATGAGGAAGTAGAATGTACAAAATAGTAAGTTTGAGGCATGAAAATAAATATTTTTCCTCCATATTTATAACTGATATTAGTATCTTGAACTGAAAATGAGCCCAAGTTATATTTTCAAAGATAATCCCTAACAACCAGGACTTGCTAACAGACTGGGTGTAAGGGGGGAATTGGTAGGACTCCCAGCTTTTCTGTATGAGCAAGTGGTGATGCCATTGGTTGAGGTGGAAAAGACTGGGTAGGAATATATCTGATGACAAGGGTTAAAATTAACAGTTCAGGACTGAAATGTTACTTTTGAAATATCTATGAAACATAAAAGTAGAACCTCCTTGTAGACTGCTGTGCTCAGTGAGGAAGTTTAGACTAAAAAGATAAATGTGGGAGTCAACAGCTCATAGATGTCATTTAAAGCATGGAAATAGATGAAATGATCTAGGCAGAGAATGTGGAAAGAGAAAGCAAGATGAGAAAGGACCTTAGCCAGGTGCGGTGGCTCATGCCTATAATGCCAGGACTTGGGAGGCCAAGGCAGGCGGATTACCTGAGCTCATGAATTCAAGACCAGCCTGAGAAAGAGTAAGACCCTCGTCTCTAAAAGATAGCCAGGCATTGTGGTGCATGCCTATAGTCTCAGCTACTTGGGTGGCTGAGGCAAGAGAATCACTTAAGCCCAAGAGTCTGAGGTTGCTGTGAGCTGTGATGCCATGGCACTCTACCCAGCGTGACATAGTGAGACTCTGTCTCAAAAAAAAAAAAAAAAAAGATGGACCTTAATGTACTTTCTGAATCATTCAATGAATCATCCAAGAAGGAACTAAGCATGGTCAGCATAGTCCACCATTGCTAATCTAGCCTTCCCAATCTTGGTAAATCTATAATTTGTGTGCAGCGACCATCTATATTTCTGTTCTCCAAATAGCATTTTCAACTTGATTAAACCACATAGCCCTTTTTTCGAGAAATTTCTTGGAGTCCATGTTCATCTGAACACAATTTTAGAAATGCTATATAAGATAATAATGATTCATGTACCATCTTTAATTTTTTAATGAATCATTCATTCTTTTGTACTCACCACCTTCAGTTATCTAATAAAAGAGCTTATATTAGCCTTCTTGGCATAAAGGGAAGTAGCATATTTCAAATAAGCTCTGCAATTCAGACTCCAGCTATGTTTCACCCTACCCATCCAGCGCACTCAACACACTCTCTCTTGGGATGTTACCTGCTGAGGAATATCAACTAATTCCCTGAAGCTGAATTAATAATTTAGAAAGAACAATGACTCAAAGAGTGAAAACTTTCTTGTCATCTGTTCAAACATTTTGTCCTACCTCCTTACAAGACCATTCTCCATTTCAGGAAGGCAATGGAGAAAGGAAGAGGTAATGAGATGAGAGAAGACAGCAAGTGCTCTGGACAATGGAGTTTGTGTAAACAGACGCTCCACTGCCTGGGGCCTGGGGGCAGGGGCGATGGGGTCCACTCAGGGGCAACTAAGAGTTTCCATAGCTCCTCTCAGACCAGCCTCCAGAGAGCAGCAACTATATGCTCTGGACAAGGTGTAAAAACAACCAACCGAAAGCACCACGGAACAAGGAAAGTCAGTGGGAAATCTGGTGGACTTCACGTCTGGAAGGGAAGAGAAGCCTGGATGGAATCCCAGTTTTTATAACCTTCAGATAGAAGGCAGTCTCAAGGATAAAAACTGAACTGAAATCTGAGCTGCCACCTACACAGGGGAGAAAAATTTTTCAATTTCATTTCAGCCATGTTAGCCTCATTAAAAAAAAAAAAATACAATAGCCTTTGAAGGAACATAACAGAATCAAGTTTCTATAACACATTATTCACCAATTTTCTGGATACAATACAAAGTTATTCAACATAAAAGTAAGTAGAGAAATATGGCCCATTCGTTTTTCTTTTTTCGAGACGGAGCCTCAAGCTATGCCCCTGGGTAGAGTGCCATGGCATCACAGCTCATAGCAACCTCCAACTCCTGGGCTCAAGCGAGTCTCCTGCCTCCGCCTCCCAAGTAACTGGGACCACAGGCGCCTGCCACAACGTCCGGCCATTTTTTGGTTGCAGCCATCATTGTTGTTTGGCGGGCCCAGGCTGGGGATTCGAACCCGCCACCTTAGGTATACGTGGCGATTGAGCCACAGGTGCTGAGCCGTTTTTTCTGTTTTTTTTTTTTTTGAGACAGAGTCTCACCATGGCACCCTGGGTAGAATGCCGTGGAGTCACAGCTCACGGCAACCTCAAACTCTTGGGCTCAAGTGATTCTCTTGCCTCAGCCTCCCAAATAGCTGGGACTACAGGTGCCCACCACAATGCCCAGCTATTTTTTGTTGCTGTTGTTTAGCAGGCCCAGGCTAGGTTCAAACCTGCCAGCCTAGGTGTATGTGGCTGGCACCCTACCCACTGAACTATGGGTGCTGCCCAAGACTGCCCATTCTTAAAAGAAAAGACAATCAAGATATAGACCAATCTTGAGATAACCCAAATTTTGAAATTAGCTAACTGGGATTTTTTTTTTTTTTTTGTAGTTTTTGTCCAGGGCTGGGTTGAAACCACCACCTCTGGCATATGGGGCCAGCGCCCTACTCCTTTGAGCCACAGAGGCCACCCCTAACTAAGATTTTAAATCATCTATTATGCCCAAAGATGAAAAAGCAAATATTCTCATAATGTGTAAAAACTATGATGTGTTAGCAGAAAAACAGAAACTATAAAAAGGAATCATCAGTTATAATACTGCAATTTTTTTCTTTCTTTCTCCCCCTTCTCCGTTCCTGCATTCCTGCCTGCCTTCTTTCTTTCTTTTGAGACAGAGTCTTACCCTGTTGCTCAGACTGGAGTATAAAGTGGCAAGATCAGTCCGTATTTGTTCCTGCAGTGGCTCACTGCATGTTCAAACTCCTGGGCTCAAGCAATCCTTAGGTCTCAACTGCTCCAGCAGCTGGGATTACAGGAAGGCACCACCATGCTTAGCTGTAATTTCTATAACTCAAAAAGTGCTATGTCTGAAATATGGATGGTTCACCATCAAAGTGACAATGATAGAGGAAAGACCAGCCAACCTGCTAATAGATCAATACATGATTTGACCCTTTGAAACCTCGGTTTTGTGATCTGTGAAATGGACATAATCAAAGCTACCTCACAGTGCTGCTGAGAGAATTAAATGAGATAATGCTTATAAAGCTCTTTGTAGGAGGGAGCCTTATAAACCGGACCTGGCCAAGAGAGTACACCTGCTATCACCCGGAATCACTAGTGGCTTGAAGACTTGCCTGGAGCTGGCCAGCGGTGGAGCATGGACCCTCCATCCTCCTCACTGCTCAAGAAATGGCTGCCCAGAAAGCCAGGGCACTACATATGGATGAGACTGTGTGTGGCAACCCCGTGAGCACCTGGCCCTCCCTCCACATTTTGACTCACCCTGGGCAGAGAAGGCTAACAGAACCAGGAGAGTGGGCACAAAGGCCTCAGTAGCCAAGGGGAGCTGTGAGACCATCCCCTGGAAGTGCAGCCCCCCAACCCTAACACAAGGGACAGGAACAAATAGAGACTGATCAGTCACATTCCATCTCACTGTGATTCGCTCTTGGGCTTCCGACCTGAGGACCCAGCTGGGAGGCCCCGTGGACAGGAAAGTGGGGGTGCTGCAAGACTCCATTCCCTCTTCTGGACACCTCTAGCTACCCCCAGGGGCAGGCACTCACCCCACTCCAGGGAGACCCCACTGTGAGCTGCTCAAATTTCCTCTTAATTTTTAAAAATGCATATGACTATTTGAAGACTCACACTGAGCCTAATATTTGAAGATAGACTGGATTTTGTATTTTTTATCTAAATGTTGTCAAGCTTGGATCTTAAAAGGTCATCAGATTTTTCCCAGCATGAAACTGACATTTGGATACGATGTGATTATTTTCTGAAATTAAATATGCATTTTCTACCAACATTTAGTTGTCGCACATTCTATTTGGATTTTTTCCTCGCCTTTACAGAATAATATGTCTAGAGTTGATTAGGTTAGCAGGCTTCTAGCCTAATAGAGTTACTCTCAAAACATCTCTTTTAAAGGGAGAGATTTCCTACTGGACTTCCATTTTCTGAGATTTCTGATTTGTTAATCAATGAAGTAATAAGCAATGAACACAGTCCTGTGTTGTCAGAAGTCCTGGGTTCCAAGGAAGTATAGCCTGTTCACTAAATCTGCTCATATTTAAGTTAACACAAAGACCAAAACGTGCAGATGAGAGAAAAATTCCTATGGAAAAAACATAATACGTGCCCACCCACCACCAAATTATAATGTAAAGATCCTCAAAAACTGTAATTTAAAAGTTTAATTAGGGTGGCACCTGTGGCTCAAAAGGGTAGTATGCCAGTTCCATATGCCAAAGGCGGCAGATTCAAACCCACCCCTGGCCAAAAAAAAAAAAAAAAAAAAAAAAATTAATTAAAATGTTTTCAAATTCTGATGGAAAAAACTAAGGAAGTCATATGCCATTAAAAATCTACAGCCAAAGTGTACCAAACAAAGTCATTAAAGGAGATTCTTTTAATAATTTCTAGAAGTAAACAAAACAAATCTATTTTCTCAATTCCTGCATTTGCCAGCTGGTCCTCTATACTGGACCCCCCATCAACGCCCCGGCATCTCCACTTCAGCACTGAAGTCCCATCTTTCTCTAAAGCCTTTCTTCTCCTAACTACACACTCCATTTCCAAAGAGAATATTACTGTCATTGTCTCTGAAGTTCCAAACCTAAAATTTATTTTTGGTTCCACCTTTACCCTTCGTAAAGGGATTTACTTTGTCCTGACGGTTACAGCCCTGCCAGGTTCATCACCTTTTGCTCAAGAGGAAGCCAGTAATACCCTGAGACAGCAGGGGTCCCAGTGCAGAAAGAGTTTAATGTTGCAGGTGCCATGCAAGGAGACAGAAGGAAGCTCTCAAATCCGTCTCCCCCAGAATTTGAGAGGAATGGTTTCTAAAGATACTTTGGTGGGCAAAGGGCTAGGCGATTGGGCCTGCTCATTGGCTGGGTTCAGGCCAGAATCATAAAAGTGTAGAAATCGTCTTGTCCCACTATCAGTTCCTGGGTGGAGGTCTCGAGACCAGTTAAGTCAGTTCCCCAGTATGGGCCACTGTTCTGGGTGGGTCAACCATCCCACCAGAATGCAGGACCTGGATGATATCTCAGAAACCAGCCCGCGGTGATGTCACCTATGGGAAAGATGAAGAAAGCTAAGAATCAGTATGACCATCAGCTATGTGACTGCTGAGTAGTAAGCATTATAGAAATGCAAGCTAGGGAACAAGGACTGATTATACATATATAAATGTGCATCTCCCTGCCACAGTTCCCACTTCGTAGCCCTTTCTTAATTTTGCAGATGACTTTTTATTTTTTTGCAAAGTAAGCTAAACTTTGCTTCGGGTTGCCTCTCCCTTCAATCTAAAATATTTAAGTTAGAGCCAAGAAGTTTAAATTTGGGGATAAGGAACAGAGATAAAGAAGACAGTGTCTGTGCCTTGATAATAACTGGTATGTATCTAACACTGACTTTATTTCATCTAATTTTACCACAGCTCTATGAGACAGATACTATTCTTACCCTAATTTTAGATGGTAGGAAGACTAAGGTAGAAAGAAAGTACCTTCCCCAGGCAACACATACTCTGTAACAGTAAGTGGTGCCCAGATGAAAGCTAAGTCTGTCTGAGTCTAAAGCCTATGTCTTACCCAGGCCAATACTGCCTCCCAGGGCCAGCTACTGGGGCCAGTAGGTAATTTGAATGCATTGGTGGGCCCTACTCCAGGCCAAGGTCTTTTCAAATCAATTAAGTTCAATGCTCAAAGACACAGCAGTCTCCAAAATTTGTTTCATGATCAATAGCTGGTCTATTCTGGTATGCTCTCCTTCAGACACAGCTTTAGAGGAAAAATAAAAATGGAATCTACCTAGCTAACCGGTGATATTTTCTAGAGAGGGCAATAGCTGTTCAGAATCCCAGTGGGTTCAGCTTCTGCTAGGCTGACCCTAATTATCTGTAGCTTCCCTGCCCTCAGCCCCCAACGCCATCCCTCTTCAAAGGAAGAAGTGTAAAATGCAAAGCTAGAACAGCTGTTGGAGTTAAACAGAGATGGAACGGCCCCCCTGCCTAGGAAGAAGGTAAAGGAGCCTGTTGCTGTTGAGAATGGCAGTGTCACCAGCTTCCTGCTTGATCCTGAAGATGGTGAAAGGGAAGGGTCGGAAAGGGAGAGGGGACATCGTGGGGCTGCCAGTGGGGTATCCATGACAGGAAGTGTTTGCTTGGCCTTTTGGAATGAATCTGTTTAGGACAAAATTCGTCTTCAACTCTGCGTAAGCCCCGAGGTGGATGGACACTAATGCCCCCTATATCTGACTGCCCCTTTAGATTAGAAAAAAGATCCCCAAATCAGAGTTGGTATAGCCTGGAGGACAGGCAGGACTTGTGGAGATGGAAGATGAGGACCATCCCCTTGCACTATCTGTCATCTCAGCAACCAGCACCTGCTGGCAACTTGTCAGCCAGAGCCATGACTTAGGGAGCCGTACTCCTGCCTGAAACTGGCAGGATCTGAGTTTTTTCTGCTTGTCAAAATCTGTGCCTGCTGGCACAAGCACAGAAATTCCTTTTAAAGTTGAACGTGTCACCCAAATTAAGCCCATTAAACTCCAGGTGACCTTCCACTGAGGAAAGCTCATTAAGAAGGATATTGCTGTATTTCTATTCCTACTCTGCCATAAAAGTCTTCTCAGGAAAACAGAATTTTTTTAAATGTCACAGAATATCAGAGGTCAAGGCAATCTTAAAGATCGTCGTCTGCCATGGAGATCACCCCATCCAATCACCTTATTTTACAAATGCTTGCCATAAGGACAAAGAAAATTCATCAGAATATGTGAATTACCGAAAGTCTTTCCCCTTAGTTGGAACATACAATACTGTACTATACAATATCTATAATTTGGTTTATGGAATAAAATGAAAGAATCAATACATGTTGATGTTTTCTTTTGGTCTCCTCAAATAATAAATCTCAAGAGAATCTAAACCAATCCCTTGCCTAAAGATAATTTAAAATAGCTCTTTATGTAAAGTTCTAATCTATACTGCTCCTCTTTCCTGGTCAGACTGATCTCTGCACCTTTGAAATATGCCTTGTTCTTATTCTTCACTTTCTTACTAAGCTCTAATCAAGCCTTTCTTGATATTTTTTTCCACGGGTTTGAGCCCACTGCCTCTGCCCCTGTATCATACAGAGCTTGAACTTCCCTCATTCTGAGTATAGTTCTCCTTTGGTATGTGGTGGGTTGATTCCAAGACCCTCATGAATACTGAAATCCATGGATGCTCAAGAAAAATGTACCAAACAGCATAGTATTTGCATTTAATCTACTCTTATCCTGTATATTTTAAATCAACTCTAAATTACTTAACCTACCTAATTTAATGTAAATTCTATGTAAATAACTATTATGCTGTACTTTTATTTGTATTATTTTTTATTATTGAATTTTTTGGTTTGTGTGGGTTTTTTTAATCCATGATTTGTTGAATCTGCTGATATAAAACCCCCAGATATGTTCAGCCAACTGTACCTATCTCAAACTTTAACATGGTAACAAGTTCTTGTATTTCAGGTTTGGGACTTCCAACGTCAGAGTTTAGAACAAAGAAAGCAAAGTCCACCATGAGATATATTATTACTCTTACTAACAACAGCAATAGCTAATACACAGAGTGCCTCCTCTAAGTACAGGACAAATTACTAAGTGAATTACCTTTTTTATCATGACATTGATTTTATCAGGAGGTGGTGATATTTAATCTCCTACAGATCAGGAAACAGGCTGAATCAGGCAATATAATTAGAGATTGTAGAACCAAGGTTTTAGGCCCAGTAGTTAGATATCAGAGCCCTCTCTCTTAACTATATGCCATTCTGCCTATAAACTTGGGAGAGATTAGGCTGGAAAAGAATTCATGACAAGATAATTGGGCAGTTTTCAATGTCATCTTAAGGGCTGGTATAAAAAAGGGTACCTAACCCAGCCTGGAGATGGGGAGGTAGGATGGGAGATAAAAGAAAACTTCACAAATGAGTTACTCTCAGAGCGAGCTTTAAATAGAGTTATCCAGTAAGTGAGAGGGTTCTCCAATCAGTAGGAAGAACATATAGAAAAATATATAGATAATAGAAAAGAATGTGGCATGTGCGGGTATGGCATAAAATGTAATATGGATAGATGGGATGAATGGATTGGTGTATGGATGGATGAATTTCCATGGAATTAATAATTAGAAAGGAAGATAAAAGTATAGAAATGTCTACAAGTTGTTAGCAATGCATCTCAAGTCTGGTCACAATAACCCTGATTGTTCCTAAGGAAGGCAAGGAAACATTAAAAACTTTCACACCAGCCAAGAAAATCTTCCTGGAGAATAGGAAAGTCAAAATTTCCCATCACTTTATAGATGCTTGCCCATCAGGCACCCTCCCACCATCCCACAACCCCTAGAACCCACACTTTGAATTCTGCATGTAGGCCATAAGATCATGCAGGTTCCTTCATAGAAGCTACTAGGCCTTCCTCTTTCCTGAAGAGCGTCTAGGTGGTGGCATGAGTAACACTTGTATGGCGCTTACTTTGTGTTAGCTACTTACTTAACATAGGCGACTGCTCTGGGGTGCTTTGCACGTATCAATTGTTTCCTCCTCACAACACCTTTATGTGGTAGAGGTCGGTGTTATCTTCACTTGACAGATGGGGGAAATTGAAGCATGGAGAGATAAAGTGATGTGCCCCCTTAAGCAGCAGGTACCACGAACAAGCTGGGATTTGAACTTGGGCAATAATAATGTTTGAGTCTGTGATTCCATCATTACTTTAAACATCCCCTCACAGCAGAACACCTATAGGTCTGGGGACCTCTGACCTTGGTTTACATCCCAGAGCAGCTACTTTTCAGCTGTGTGAATCCGTGACACATAACACTTCTGAAGTTTAATTTCTCCAATATAAAACACAATTAACAACACACACATACAGGGTCTTGTGAGTAAGTAATATACATAAAGCATGTGGTCCATTAAAGTAAGAGAAGTAACATCAAACAAGGAGCTATGGCCAATCTAACTGAGGTGAAATATCATCTCTAGGAGTGTCAGCCCAGAAAACACGTGTAAAGGATAAACACAGCTCTAATCACCTCCTTTCAGTCACCAAATTCTCTAGATGACAGGCCACTAAGGTATTCATTTGTGTTTACCCATTGCATGCAAAGAAAGCGTGAACTAAATGCTTTATATTGAGCTAAGGTGTCTCAAGGGTAAAAATAAATAAAACAGTTTTGGAAGTAGCCCTTGAGCTCAGGAGGTCTAGACAAGCTTAAACAAGAGCAAGATCCCATCTCTACTAAAAATAGAAAGAATTAGCAGGGCATTGGGGCAGGAACCTGTAGTCCCAGCTCCTTGGCAGGCTGAGGTAGGAGGAGCGCTTGAACCCAAGAGTATGAGGTTACTGTGAGCTAAGCTGATGGCATGGCACCCTAGCCTGGACAGCAAAGTGAGACTCTGTCTCAGAAAACAAACAAACAAACAAATAAAAACCATGTTGTGAACTCTAAATACGTGTTTTAATACAATAAAAATAAGTTAAAAGTATAAATTGAAAAGCACTTTTACCAAACAGCTATTAGGTAAAAAGAAAATGTGCAACTAAAATAACAGAATTTCTAAAAATCAATAATAATGAAAACTCTACATTCCAGAATCTATGGGATATATTTAAAGCTGTTATCAGAAGAAAGCTCATAGCCTTAACTGCTTCGTCATTACAAAGTGAAGAATTTTAAAAAATAAAAAATAAGGTAAATTCCCAATTCATAAAAGCCAAACAGTAACAACAAATTAAGTTGAAATATAACCTGAGAAGAAACGTCACCTTAAGTGGGTGGGAAGAAAACGGCGCCTGCGGAACCTGGAACTCCCAAGGGTCTGTAAGAAGGTGGGTTTGAAGTAACCTAGGTAACTAATGACCAATAGAAAGAGACCATCAGTGACCAATAGGAAAGAGCAATACTGCCTGGAGGCACAGAGGCCAATGAAAGACTTGTAACCAATTTCAAAGGGAGAAGGTATTTATACCCCTGCAGGCCTTCATAACTCCCCTTAGCTCACTTTTTCCCCTCCACGGCGGGGACTACCTTCCAACATTATTTGGACATGCTCTAAACTTTCTCTTTGTTCTTCTAAATAAAATCTCTCTGTTAGGCTCGCACCTATAGCTCAGCAGCTAGGGTGCCAGCCACATTCGGGAGAGTTGCAGGATTCGACCCCAGCCCAGGCCTGCCAAACAATGACAACTACAAAAAAATAGCCGGGGGTTGTGGTGGGCACCTGTAGTCCCAGCTACTCGCGAGGCTGAGGCAAGAGAATCGCTTAAGCCTGGGGAGGTTGCTGTGAGCTGTGACACCATGGGACTCTACCAAGGGCAAGAAAGTGAGACTCTGTCTCTAAAAAAAAAAAAAATCTCCGTTCCCCAGAAACTGGCGCAGGCTCTTTTGCTCTCTGCGTGTGAGAGCAGAAGCACACTGCCTGTGCTGCTCCGGTTTTATTTTCAGTTTTCACTCACTTTTTTGCTTTCCGTGACCTCCATGCCTCAGTTGAACTCGAGTAATCAAATCGGGTCAATGAGGTTTAGGGAACTGGGACCCCCGACCCCCAACAGAACCCAAGGTAAGAAATGTCATCTTAACAGAAAGGTTCTTCAAACTAAAACAAGTTTATTCAGACGAGGACATTGCAATGTGGAATAAGGAGGCATAATAAACTCTGAGTGCGTTCAAAGAGGTGAAGGAAGACAAAGGTTTTGAAACAAAAAATGAGGAGTTGTCTTGATACAATTATCCTTGGCTATAAGGATTAATAATTAGAATGGCAACATTCCAAGGCTGGACAGGCAGTTGCTGGGCAGATGTCCTTCCAGAAGTACTTTCTGTGCAAGGTATGATTTTTCCAGTCTCCGTGATAGTTCTTGCTC
>CAUYQV010135055.1:0-12620 GCA_963574575.1 Galagoides demidoff
AGAGGTCCTTGTCCCCAGATCTACATATGCATTATGTAGGACCAGCCATGTAATTTCTTAGTATTTGTTTTCTTGTCTTTGACATGACATGAGAGCTATTTTACCTCCCTAACTGAGCCTTCTTTCTTGACTGCCATGATGTTAATAAGCATAAGAATTCTGAAAAAGAAAGGATTATATAAAGAAGTAATCTTGGGGCAGCGCCTGTGGCTCAAAGGAGTAGGGTGCTGACCCCATATGCTGGAGGTGGTGGATTCAAGCCCAGCCCTGGCCAAAAAACTGCAAAAAAAAAAAAAAAAAGAAGTAATCTTAAGACATTATTCTCCTCCAAAGGGTACTAAATGTAATCAAAGTACTCCATACAGGCATGATTTCAACCTGGCTTCCCCAGTTGTTTTCTCTGTTCCCTTGTTAACTTAGAAAAGAATGGCAGGGGAGAGAAAAACTCCCCCACTGAGTGGAATAGAAAAGTGGATAAAAACTATGTTACACACACACTCTCCATATGTAACACCAAGCCACAAACAGAGAGTATTTACAGTAAACAATCTAGAAAGCACTTTTTCCAAAGCAAAAAGAAAATGATGGACATAACAGAAGAAAAGATAACGAGAAAAAAACCCACAACGTAAAAAAATATACAACAAATACAGAAAAAGTATTCAGCCTTATTAATAATCAATGAAATGCAAATTCAAAGAATGAGGCACAATTTTTCATATCTCAAGTTGGTAAAGAACATTCTTAGTAATAGGGTACTGATGAGGACACAAGTGGGTCAGCTTTTCTTGGGGCAAATTTGCCATTATGTAGCAAAGGCCTTTAAAATATTTATGCTAATAAAATCAGAAATAGGTTTACAAAATTTTATGTATAAGGATGATTGCCATAGAATTGTTTATAGAAGTAAAGATTTGTAAACAATCTAAAATAAGAGTAGAGGGTGACATAAATTATTGTATATCACCAATGGTCATTTTATGTAGCCATTAAAAGAAATCATGTAGTCATTTAAAAAATCATAAAAATGTTTACAGAAGTGAGTTTTTAAATCCCTGACATATTAAGAGAAAAAAGCAATATAGATATCATAGTATCATCAAATTTTGTTAAATATAGGTAATACACACATACATGAACACAAGACATACATCGATATTTTACGAATGTTTATCTCTGGGTAATGGGGTTTATGGGATATTTGTATTTTCTTATAACTGTAAAAACATTTTTTCCTAAGTTGTACTCAATGACCAGTAATTACTTCTGTAGTTCACAGAAAGGTCTGTGAGGGTAAACACTTTTCTAAGGAAAGGAATAAAGCTACTGTCAGTCAAGGCCTTTTGCCTGGGCTATGGTGGGTGGGGTCCCCAGAGTTCAAAGTCTGTCTGAAGATTTACAAACTGAGTTGCCAATTTTTCTAGTTGCCCAATCAGGACTATCAAGCCCTGGGGATTGATTCAGACTAACTAAATGCACAGTAAATTTATTAGTAAACTACAACTCTGTTTTCAGCTTAGAAGAGAGAATTGTCACGACTGGAGAACAAATTGGGGCCCTTTAATTAAAAGTATCTCCCCTATACCAGACACTCTGAGCCCTTTCAGCAGCCAAATACAACGGAATAAGAACAAATAAAAAAGAGAGTAAGAATAGAAGCAGGCACAGGGCTGGAGAATTTTTAAAGAGATCTCTCCAGCTAACTGCAGCCGCTTGAGTGAGCCCTCCTCTGCTCATGAGCTGGCTCTGCCTGTGGAAGTGGGATGAGTCACCATCAATCAGGGTTCCCTCCTCTTTGTGTTTAAAACACACATTGGCAAACTCTTCTTCTCCAATTCATCTTTTTCTAGACTTTAGGCTTGTATAAGCGGTCCCTGGGTTACACACAAGACCAGTTCTGTAGGTTTGTTCTTAAGTTGAATTTGTAAGTAAGTTGGAACAGATACATTTACCTATTGTCTATAATAGCCTCCATTCATAAGTGCAAATTGTATGTAAGTCAGATGTTTGTAACTCGAGGACTTTCCTTAGTTATCTTTTCAACTTATAGTTGAGACAACTACGTACATGACCCACATTTGTAACAAGGGCCCACACTAGTCTTAGCTGACTTATTTTCCTCCTCAGAATCACTGAGAGGTCAACCTCTTCCCAGGGGCCTCCAGGGAGGGAGCTTACGGGGGAAGTTAAGCAGACGTCTCCCAGACGCCCTATACAATGAACTGTTTGGGAAATCCTCCCACTGGGGAGCTAATCCCACAGTGTCCTGAGAATCTCTTAGGCTCAGAAGCCAGCACCCATCAGCTTTGTCCTCAAACTTGAAGATCTCATTTTGACCTTAGATTTTAATATTTATCTTACTTTGCAGATGGTGGGTCTTTACCCATAGAGCTTTTATTCATCATGCACACATGCAATGATGTGTTTTGACATCTAGTCAGCTGATCATGAAATCTGCAGGAGCCAGGAGCCAGATGAGAAGCCAGTTTACATAATTAATAGAGATCATTTGCAATTGTCAGAGAAGGACTTCCAACTAGAGGAAATAATTCCGTTAAATCTATGGCAAATTTTGAAAGATTAACATATTCTTATTGTAACACATTCAACTATATTAGAAATATGTAAAGTACAGAGTGAAAGTCCCACCCACTTCTCTAAGCCCATCTGTTCTCACAACTAATGTTAATCTTTCTGAAAGATTTCTGCATACATATACACCCCACGTATACTTTTGTCTGTGGGATTGTGTGGTGTTGGTGGTTTTTAATAGGATTATACTACATATGCTTTTCTGCAACTTGCTTTATTCACTTTACAATTTAACCCATAGACTACTGGCAACCCAATGCCCGCTTTCCCACTCACTGACTGCCTGTCTGAACCTCAGTTTCATCCTCTGTAAAGTGGGAATAATAGTGGTACCTACCTCATGGGATTGAATGGAGTTAATATGTATCAAGTGCTTAGAATAGGGCCTGGTTTATTACACTCAGTAATCATGAACTAGTAGTAGTTACAGTACTACCAGTAGCAATATAGTAGTATCCAGTCTTTTCAGTGGCTACCTAGTATTTTATTATGTGGATTGATCATAATTTTGTTATTTTTTTTATTTCAAAATACCAGTTGAACCTCTGTAAGTTGACCACCCTAGGGACCATAACACACTGGTCAACATATGGAAGTGGTCAACATAAGGAATTAGATCCTCTCTACTGATATGTACAAGTGGTATATTTCCAGTCTATGAGAAGGGCAACTAAAGGAGGTAGTTGGTGTAGGGAGGTGGTCAACTAGGGAAGTTCTACTGTATTAATTGAAGGGGTACAACTGTTTTTGTTACATGGATACCTTGCATAATGCTTAAGTCAGGCCTCTTGGTATACCTGTCACCAGAATAGTGTTCATTTTATCCAATATGTATGTTTTTATCCCATATCACCCCATGGTTTCTCATGTCCTTTATATGGCTTTGTGCCAGTGTGTACCCCTCCTTTAGCCCCTACTTGTTAGTGAGAACTTATGTTTGGTTTTCATTCCTGAGATGCTTCACTTAGGATAATGACCTCCAGTTATATCCATGTTTTTGCAAACAACATTACTTTGCTCCTTTTTATGATTGAGGAATACTACATGATATATATCTATATACCACATTTTCTTTATCCACTCATGAATTGATAGGCACTTAGGTTGATTCCATTTCTTTGCAATTGTGAATAATGCTGTGATAAACACTTGAATGCAGGTATCTTTTGGATAAAATGACACTTATTTCCTTTGAGTAGATACCCAGTTGTGGGATTGCTGGATTGAATGGCACATTTACATATTTTTTCTTGGAGGAATCTCATGCTGTTTTCTATAGAAGTTGTACTAGTTTGCAGTCCTGCATTGTGTAAGCCTTTCTTCATCCATGCCAGCATTTAAAAAAAACTTTTTTAATAATGGTCATTTTGATAGGAGTAAGGTGTGTTTTCTCTTTGTAGTTTTAATTTGCATTTTCCTGATGTTAGTGACATTGAGTACTTTTTTCGTTTCCTGGCCATTTTTCTATCTTCTTTCGAAAAATTTCTGTTCATGTCTTTTACCCAGTATTTGATGGGGCTTTTTTTTCTTGCTGATTTGCATTCTTTGTAGATTCTAGATTTCAGTCCTTTGTCAGATGCATAGTTTGCAAATATTTTGTCCCATTCTGTAGGTTGTCTTTTGACTCTGTTAAGTATTTCCTTTGCTGAGCAGAACTTTTTTAATTTAATTAAATCCCATTTATTTTTGGTTGTTGTTGCTATATTTGCCTTTGGAGTCTTGGTCATAAATTCTTTAACTAGGCTGATGTGCAGATGAGTTTTTCCTATGTTTTATTCTAGAATTGTTATGGTTTTATGTCTTACATTTAAGTCTTTTATCCATTTTGAATTAATTTTTGTATGTGGCAAGAGATATTAATTTTTGTATATGAATTGCATATAGCTATCCAATTTTCCCTGCATCATTTATTGAATAGGGCTTCCTTTCCCCAGTGTATGTTGTTGCCCGCTTTATCACAGGTCAGTTAGTTGTAGGTACATGGTTTTACTTTCCCCATTATTCTATGTCTCTACTTTTGTACCACTACCATGCTATTGTGGTTACTATAGCCTTATAGTCTAATTTGAAGTTATATAATGTGATGCCATCAGATTTTTTCTCTTTGCTTAAGATTGCTTTGGCTATTTGGGCTCTTTTTTGGTTCCAAGTAAAGCTTAGGATTAATTTTTCTAGATCCAGAAAACTTGGCATTGGTTTTGATGGGAATTGCATTGAATTTATCATGATTTTTTTGACTACCACACTAGAAAAAACTTTTCCTTGGAGCCACAGTGTTTTATTAGGCCAAGATAGGTCAAGAGACATGTGAGAGTTAGACTTGCATCCCGAAGCTGTAGGCTCAAAACAGCATAGGTTAAATACAACTCACACGGCAATTAATGTGTTAAATCATTCCTTTACCAATGGCTCCTGGATTTTACTTAAGACAAATAACACTTACCACCAGGCTTCCCTGCTGCTGCACTCAGGTTTATAAAGAGAGTGCCCTGCTCCTAACAAGACATCATTTCTGTGAATGAATTCTAGGTGTAGCCAGCTTCGGCATTGGGGCATCTCTGGTGGGAGGTGGCATGGAAGTTTCACATATCTTTCCATTCGCAGCAAATTGCCATTGCTCGGGAGGGTGACTTGCTGACCAAGGAGCGGCTGTGCTGTGGCCTGTCCATGTTCGAGGTCATCCTGACCCGCATTCGCAGCTACCTGCAGGACCCCATCTGGAGGGGCCCCCCACCCACCAATGGCGTCATGCATGTGGACGAGTGTGTGGAGTTCCACCGGCTGTGGAGTGCTATGCAGTTCGTCTACTGCATCCCTGTGGGGACCAACGAGTTCACCGCTGAGTGAGTACTTCCAGGAAGGCAGGGTCACCCCAATCTGCTTGTGCCCCTGTGAGTCATTAGCCTGCCAGAGTTCAGCCCAAAAAGTAGGCAGAGATGGTGGTAGCCAACAACTATTTATTGAATTTGTTGGTTGCTGTGCCGGGTACCAGACATGCAATAGTGCTGAGCAAAAGCAGGCAGTCCCTGGCCTCACAGAGCTCATGTGACCAAGGGGGAGACAAGAAACATAGACATAAGGGACATCAAATGAGGTTGCTTGGCAGCCAGGGCAGGAAGGGTGGCAGATGCCAGAAGAGAGTTTGAGGGAGTTATCAGTTTTCAATACATGGATCAGAACTAAGCCTTGAGCAATGCCCAGGATTCAAATCAACAGAAGGCAGAGGGGGCATCCAGGAGCAGCAGATAGCTGACACAGGAGCTGAATATGTGTGGGAGGGTGCAGCATAGGGCTATGAGAGCTCTCAGGGCCTGTCTTTCTAACCTTGGAACCTGGGCTGATTGCATGGGCAGGAGGGAACTGGTGAGGGGCTGGCAGTACATGCCTCACTGCCCACTTCGTCTTTCAACAAACTCTACTCCTGGAAAATGGGGAGCCTCTGGGAGTCCTCAGAGAAGAGAACAGAGCTGGTTCTTCCTACACTCACCCAGCCACATGTCAAGGACAGCATGAGGAAGGCAGCTGAGACTCGCACACCAGAAGCTAAGAATGCTGAGACAGAATGGGGCCCAGAGAAGTCTTTCCAAGAAAGTGGTGCTGGGACTGGAGTGGGAAGGTGGGCATGCTGCCATGAGGCTGTTTCAGAGCAGCTCTGGGCCAACACGCTTCTAGCACAGGGTGGAACAATGGGGACACCTGCCTAGTGTTTGCTAAGGGTGCTGCTTGAGAACAAGAGAGACAGCCAAGGGATGACCCTATTGCCAGCCAAATTGTCCACATCTCTCTCAAGCTTGAGGGCTACTATCGGAGCTACATCTAAGCCACGAGGACTCAGCCTCCCTGAGCCCGGCAGCATATTCCACCAGGCCTTGTACCTTCCCCTCAGCCTGCTCTGGCCAGTTGTCTCCCTAGTTCGACTTGGCCCTTCTTCACCCCACAGGTGTTTCTCTGGCTCCTCTACAGGGCCAAGACAGATTCCCCTTTGATCTCCCAGAAACAATCATTCACATAAGTCTCAAGGGCTGGTTGGGGTTTTTCCTTGCAAATTTGTGTCATTTGGGGGGCTAATTTTTCCTACACTAATGAAACAAATAGGCTGACACCTCTTTGTGGTTGGAAAGACTTAAAACTGTGGTCCCTGGAGCTAATGAACCCACTTTCCCTTGTACCTATTTTATATACCAAGAGACTTGGCCCAAAGATGGTCATGTGTACTAGCTATACTAAGGGCCTCAGCTGAGGCTCCCTCTCCCTCTGCCTCTCACCCCAGTGCCTCTTCTCCCTGCTCCCAGGCAGTGCTTTGGTGATGGCTTGAACTGGGCTGGCTGCTCCATCATCGTGCTCTTGGGCCAGCAGCGTCGCTTTGACCTGTTCGATTTCTGTTACCACCTGCTAAAAGTGCAGAGGCAGGATGGGAAGGATGAAATCATAAAGAATGTGGTAAGTGGGGTCATGGCTGGGGCTTGGGAGTTGTGGTCTGGCTTTTATCACAAAGGAAGGGAAGGATGTGCCGCTTACAGAGACCAACTCCTGATACTGCAGTTTGGTACAGAAACATTCGGCGCCCAAGGACCTGCTTGGAGGAAGCCATGAGTCACTTGCCCATAACCTACTGCTATGAATCAGGTTACCATGGAGGGCAGGGCTGGGCTTCAGCCCAGAAATGCACATTCCCTGGCCCAGACTCTGCTGATGCTGGTTCCTCACCTTGCAAATGTCCACTGAGCACTCACACTGTGTCGGGCGCTGAGATTGGATGGATGCTGGTGTGGGGTGCGCAGAACTGCTGTGAAGAGAAAATACCACATTTGAAACCAGGCTGAAGGGCAGAGAAGAGGTGGCAGAGAAAGCTTCCCAAGAAGGATGGTGCTGAGCCGTGAATGGCTAGCAGCAAAGAGCCAGGCATAAGTGGGGTGGGGGACTTTCAAGGATGTTCCAGACACAGGGAATGGTCTGAGGCATGAAGGTGGATCAAAGAGTGAGAGGAGAAGAGGCAAGAGATACCTCACAAAGGGTTTTTTAGTAGTGATAAAATATGCATAAAATGTGAGGCATACAGTTCAGAGGCATTAAGTATACTCCTATTGTGCAGCTGTCACCACCATCCAGCTCCAGAACTTTTTCCTTTGCTCATTAGAAAATAACTCTGCATTCTTACCTCCCCTACCCCGTGGAAACCACCATTCTACTTTCTGTCTCTATGAATTTGAATCTTCTAGGTGCTTCATCTAGGCCAATCATACAGTATTTGTCTGTTTGTGACTGACTCATTTCCCTTAGCATAATGTCCTCAAGGTTCATCCATATAGCATGGGTCAGAATTGCCCTCCCTTTCCGGACTGTGTACTATTCCATTGTGTATGTACACCACATTTTGTTTATCCACTTTTCCGTCAGTGGAGGCTTGTGTTGCTTCCACCTTCCTGATATTGTAGAAAATGATTACTTCTGACCATTTGGAAACATGGGAATACAAATAACTCTTTGAATTGCTGCTTTCAAGTTTTTTGAGTAGATACCCAGAGGTAGAATTGCAGGATCATAAGGTGATTCTGTGTCTGATTTTCTGAGGAATTGCCATACTCTTTTCCTGAGCAGTTGCAGAGTTTTATATTCCCACCAGCAGTGCATAAGTGTCCCAATCCACATCCTCATTGGCACTCATTATTGTCTATATTGTCTATAATAGAGCTTCTAATGTGCTTAAAGTCTTACCTCATTGTGGTTTTGATTGGATTTCCCTAATGATTGTTAATGTTGAGTGTCATATCATGTGTGGCCACTTGTACATCTTCTCTGAAGGAATATCTATTTTAAAATAACCTATTTCTTAATTGGGTCATTTTTGTTGATTTTTTAATGTATTTTGGATATTAATCCCTTATCAGATATGATTTTTGATATTTTCGTCTGTTCCATGGGTAGCCTTTTCATTCTGTTGATAGTTGACTTGAACACACAAAATTTTTCAATTTTGATGTAATCCGATTTATTTTTTTCTTTCTTGTTTCTGCTTTTGATGTCATATCCAAGATATCATTGCCAAAGATTTTCCCCTGTTTTCTTCTAAGAATTTTACAGTTTTCATTCTTTATTTAGGTCTTTGATCCCTTCTGAGTTAATTTTTTGTGTATGGTATAAATCAGAGTCCAATTTTATACATGAGGGTATCCATTTTCCAAGCACCATTTCTTGAAAAGACTTTTTTTTTTCCACATTGAATGGTCTTAGCATCTTTGTTGTAATTATTAAATTTGTTGAAAATCATTAAATGTATATACATGCCACATGTATATGCTGTTCCATTGGTCTATATGTCTGTCTAATACAAGTGCCACACTGTTTTGATTCCTGTAGCTCTGTAGTAAGTTTTAAAACATACAGAGGGTTTTTACAGTCCAGTTAACATTTGATTGCCAGAGTTTTGGGTACCCACAGAAGGCCTTTAAGCAGAAGAGTGACATGATCACTGAAGCTTCTGAACCCTGGACCCAAACTTCCCTGACTTCTTCTCTTGCCCTCCCTCTTTCTACCCTCCTCTTTCCCTACCCCAAACATCCCTTTCCTTCTGCAGCCCCTGAAGAAGATGGCCGACCGAATCAGGAAGTACCAGATCTTGAACAATGAGGTTTTTGCCATCCTAAACAAGTACATGAAGTCTGTGGAGACAGACAGTTCCACAGTGGAGCATGTGCGTTGCTTCCAACCACCCATCCACCAGTCCTTGGCCACCACCTGCTAGGCAGAACATCCTGGAGGAGGAGGATCAGCAGAGAGGAAAAACCACAGCCAGCCTGCCACAGGATCCAACCAGACAGCGTGTGGGATGGACCTGGAAGCAAAGAGCACCTCCCCAAACACATCTTCACCACTCCCAAGGGCGGGGCCTGTGCATGCTCTCCCACGACATCTCCATGGTGGTTTGTTCATAGCATAAATGAAAAAACAAAGGAAACAGGACAGTATGTGTTTTTATTTTCCCCCCCTCAGCTGTATTAAGAGCTCCTAGTTTCACCCTTTCTCTACCCCATAGTTCTACCCATCTATAGTTGCTTCCCAAGAACTCCTCCCAAGATGGCAAACTCCTACCCAGTGCCCATGTGCAGCCCAGCACTAAAGGCTCAGAGATTGAAACGTCAGTTTGGCCCAGGACTGGGGGGGTGGGGGGGGCATGCCTCAACCTACTGCATCTTCATCACTCTTGGCTCCCCTCCAGGCACCTGGGTGGCATCTTCTGCCATGGGTGTCAGCAGCTCTACTACATCAGCTTCCAAAAGCCCCATCCTAACCCACCTCTCAGGGTAGTGTGAGAGAGAAGTCAGAAAAATTTCCTAGCCATATCCCACTGAGTGGGACTGGGGTAAGAGAATGGTCAAACCTGCTCTGAGGAAGCTGGATATGTGTACCCAATCTAGGAAACCAATCTAGGAATTCCACAGCCCCAAGCAGAACAATTTTAGGCCATCTCAGCAGCTTGATGATGATGAGATGGTTCTCTTATTCCCTAAGCAAGTCCTTAGCACTGGGCATACAGGGTATGCAGCATTGGGCAAGTTAATCATGGCACTGCCCAGAGACCAAATGAGGGACCACTTCCTGGCATAGAATCTCTCCTCAAGAAAAAACTCCCATGAGAAGGGTTATTAAGGGGGTTATACAACAGAGGCCAAAAACATCTTGAGGACAGGGAAGTAAGAAATAAAAATAATACTTATCAAATGAGCTTTTAATACCAAGATATACCCCCCCCCCAAAGGAGTCCCATTTGAGTGAATCAGAACTTTAACTGTCCTAGATGCTAAAAATGCAAAAGTGTCTTGGAACATTTTACCTTTTGCTCTCAACTGCCTGTTCTCATAAGTTAGACTTCAGGGTGTGTATTCCCTCCCAGGGGTAGATCCACTTCCATTTTCCAGACTGAACCAAAATCCTCTGTGGCAATCTTCCACCAAGTGTGGGGAGACCGCTGAGAAGGACAGAAGCTTTGAGATATGAATGGCTTTGTTACAGAGCACATCATCAAAGGGAGTCTGGGGCACTGAGCTTTTAAGACCATGTAAAGTGTGACATTTGACTTGTCTCCTCTAGCCCAGGGAGAAAAGAAAAAAGAAAATGGAAAGAACAATAATGAACCCTCTCCCAGGGCAAATGAAAGGAAATAGTTAGCTTTAATCAGATGGCCCCGTTGTTAACCCCACCGAAAGAGCAAAGGAAGACCCGTAGCAAGAGGTCTGTGTGAGATGGTCATCCTCCAGTGAGGAAAGGTGGGGAGGCAGATGTGTTCCAATGGCCCCTGACGTCAGATCCTGAGATGAGTACATCTGAGTGCACATTTCCGGGCCTCACCTCAAACCTTCTAATCGTGAATCTCTGGGAGTAGAGCAGAAAATGTGCATTTTTCATAAGCTCTCAGAGTTAATTAATCTGTTGCACAGCAAAGTTTGAGAACCACTGCTATAAAGGAATCATTCTGCTTAACACTGGGCTTTGAGCTACCTCTATACATGTAGGGAAGGGTGGTGGTTCAGAGTGGAAGCTGGCAGATCCTCCTGTCTGGAGCTACCACTTCCTGTTCTGATTTATTTCTTCCTCTGGATGACCACAGAAGAAATGTCCCAGAGACAAAAGAGGGAGGTTACCCCACATGGCAGAACTACATGATAGAACATGCCTTCAAAACCCACATGAACTCTCTAAGTTCCAGGGCCTTCCAGATCCTCAGTGCTGTTTAGGGGAGGTAGCTAGCTCTATCTGATGACTAGAGTTCATTCCAAATCCCTGACCATTGCTTTATGGAGATTTCAATCATCCATTTGATAAGATTGCTATTGCAACCACTCACCGGTCCCACCCTGCATACAGAACCCTGTATTTGACCATCTGGGCAGAGTCACATTATCCTCAGGAGACTTGATCCCAGTCAATGGAGGGCCTCACCTTGAAGAGAAAGATTTTATTTCCCTGGCTTGACAGCAGCACTTACAAACACCAGACAAGTTTTAATACCCTTTCCTCCCTGGTATTACTGCCTCCCACCTTTTGATTTTTTGTGTGTCCAAGAACCAAGAAAAAAGAAATCTTAAAAAGTTTAAGAATATCTGTTTCAGAAACCATTAAATGTATCATATTTGTATTAAGAGTCGTTGGGGATTTTTGTACAATGAATTTACATTTATTTATGGTGACTTATATTTACGCTTGTGATCAAATAATGATGTTAAATTCTTAAATCGTATTTGCTATGCAGCTGAAGATGATATTTTGATTTGTATTTCAGGGGTACCTGTGTTGAATTGATAAACATTTCCATCTCCATTAAAACTGCTTCCAAACTAACAAAACTTGATTTCCTGGTCACTTACCAATCTTCATTATCTGTGTAAGGCCACATTAGAACTAATGAGTAAGGAGGCTGAGGCAAGAGAATTGCCTAAGCCCGAGAGCTGGAGGTTGCTGTGAGCTGTGATGCCATGGCAGTCGACTGAGGATGACAAAGTGAGATTCTGTCTCTTAAAAAAAAAAAAAAAAGAACTAATGACTAAGAAAACAACTTTAAAAGAAAATGAAAAAAAAGTGAAAATACAGAAGGTCAATTCTCCCTAAACTAATGCTCAGCTTGCTTTCTCACTGGAGGAATTAGATCTTTACAAATTGATTTACACTGGGGTAAAATGCAGGAGACAGTCCCTGCTCTCTGGATTTCATAGTCTCCCTAAGCATAACTATACATCTTATGTTCCTGGTTCTAAGCAAGAATAGTAGCTATTGAGGCCTGATGTGCACAGGCACCATGCCGACTTCTATCTATATCTTCCTTTTAATCAACCACAACCACTTTTTTTTTTTTTTGAGACGGAGCCTCAAGCTGTCCCCCTGGGTAGAGGGCCATGGCATCACAGCTCACAGCAACCTCCAACTCCTGGGCTTAAGCGAGTCTCCTGCCTCCGCCTCCCAAGTAGCTGGGACCACAGGCGCCCGCCACAATGCCCGGCCATTTTTTGGTTGCAGCCATCATTGTTGTTTGGTGG
>CAUYQV010135059.1:0-37663 GCA_963574575.1 Galagoides demidoff
TTCTCTTCTCTTCTCTTCTCTTCTCTTCTCTTCTCTTCTCTTCTCTTCTCTTCTCTTCTCTTCTCTTCTCTTCTCTTCTCTTCTCTTCTCTTCTCTTCTCTTCTCTTCTCTTCTCTTCCCTTTTCTCTCCTCTCCTCTCCTCTCCTCTCCTCTCCTCTCCTCCTCTCCCCTCCCCTCCCCTCCCCTCCTCTTCCCTCCCCTCTCCCTTCCTTTCCCTCCCCTCCCCTTCCTTGTCTTTTCTTTTCTTTTTCTACTTACCCATGGAATTTTAGAGACCAATATAGTGTCTAGTTCTGGAGATTTACTTTTTTATTATAAAATATATTAGACTGTAATCAAAGCATTAGAGATCACTGTATTAAAAGTTGCTATTATGAGCAAGCTTTCTAGTTGTTCTCTTCCATAAGTCAAATGACAGGGACTCAAGAGGCATGCTGAGCCTTCATCCTGACCCTACACCAGGGAAACTACAAGTGTTTCATCCTCTTACAGGAGGATGTTCTCAGCCTACTGAGTGAAGAGTTACATATTCTTCTCACTCTGAAAACAACTGCAGCTTATTAGACTTACATAGTTTGCTCAAAGTCAGATGAATTACAACACACAATTCAGAGCCAGAGCTCCCTGATGAAAACTCTTCCCAGTCTCCCCTGCGTAGATGAGCCCCACATGCAGAAACGAAGACAGGGTGAGGGGGGTGGGAGGATGTTTTTCTTAATGCTGAAGAATAATCTAACAAATTAGCTGAAAGAATAAATTTTTCTAGTACATGTACTTCGGTAAACATTACTTATTACTTGGGTCATCTCTTCACAGAAGATTAAAGAGTGTGTTATGGCAAATATTTAATATATCAATTCTTTAGATACATGTTATCATTTCTTGGTAGATACATAGTATACATTTCACACAGAGATAACTATTAATTTTGATCTCAATCTAATCACCAGTTGCGATAGAGGAAAGGACCAGAAATCAGTTTGTGATTACAGTTCTCCCGTCTCTCCCTCAGCATCAGCACTTTGAAAAATAGTAAATCTCTGGCAGAAGTTTATCGGCTGAGCTTACGGTTGTGTGCCCTATTTTTCAACTTTTCGTGCATCTGTCACTTTCTAGGTTTTAGCCAAGTTTGCTGAACATCAAAATCCTCCATCACCAGAGTGCAAAATTCGTAACTCTGAAAACCCTCTTTTAACCAATGACTAATGCTCTTCAACTCAAGTGGAACTGCAGAACTTAAGAAAATACGAAAGCAATCCCCTATCAGTGAACCAGGTTACTTCGATTTCAATTTGAAGGAAAAGAAAATACAGATAAATACAGATATGAATGATGCACCCGTGCCGTGTATTTTAGGGTTACTGACAAGGGACAATGAGAAATGTATGAAATCGGTGTCAGAGCAAAACCTGTTTTCTTTCAATATTAATATTTTGTTCTTCAAATGTACCATTAACATAATACAGATAAAATAAGTTTTATAAAAATGTAATTGATAAAACAAAATTTAAATTTATAAATATTTCCTTTATCCATTTTGCTTTTTATTATTTACTTGATAATATCCATCTCTGAAAGGGAGGGTTGGTTTCTTACTGGTTTTTTTTTGTTTGTTTGTTTTGTTTTACTGCTAATAATAACTCTATACTTAAGGTTAATCAATTCTGAAAATACTACTACAAAAAATGAAGTTCCTTCTTAATTTGTATATTATTGGCAAATAGTATAGATGATAATATTTCTATTTTGATTGATTAGGTATTACATGTTACTGGGCGGGTTCAGTGCTGAAATCAATAATAACAATTCTGATCTCTTATAACAGTAGCAACCATTTTAAAATTAATTCAGATTGTATAAAAACAGGTTAGTTTTCAGTCAGATAATTTGTCAATAATATGTTCCATGAGGGTATATGCTGTTTTATTCAATTAGCTATAATAACTTCATAATTATATGTATGTACACCAAGTATAAGGTGATATTACAGTTTTCTAATGTAAATTTGTTTGACAAAGAAAAAGAAATGCACTGCACTGATAGAAATGTCTTCCCCTAAATAAATTCACTCATGACTTCTACATGATTTTATTTTAATTACCCATAGAAGCTATTTCTCAATCTCAAGACAAAGTATTGCATCTAGTTTTTTTTTTTTTTTCTTTTATAGCATCTTTTTTACCAGGATTTCATTCCATGCAAGAATGAAAAATTGAAAAGGAGTGAGATTGTGGCAAAATAATTGATGTCCCTTTACATTTTCCCCGTGAGAATGCTCCCATAATAGCGTAAATTCCCCTGATTTGGGCCTCACAGTTTAGCCTGTCAATATGTAATTATGATTCCCAAACAAAACAGATTACTCTGCAGTTACAGTTACGGTGTGGGTGCTGTCATCCTGAAGAGGAAAAAAGCCTTAGCTGGAAAAGGGAATGTCTCATTAGTAGTTTCTTATTTAATGAGCTACCAAGGTTAGGACACTGCTTGTGAATGCTGTCTTTAACAATCTTAAACAAGATTCCTCCAGAGGCTGTGTAATAACTGCAAAGGTTTGAGTGTACGACCTCAAACTTTACTGCTATGATTATAGATGCTGTGAAAACAAATATACATATAAACCCTCTGTGTGTGTCTATGTGTGTACGTACAAGGGAACCTCTGTGTCAATATACCGCACCTAATCACAGAGCTACAAAATTTATTTAAAACCAAGATTTGGGACATGCACCTATTAATTTTGAATTTCTAAAATAATAAAATTATCAAAGCAATGAAGGATTTATAGTTGAATCACTGATCTGGATTTGCAAAATGGTCTCTAGCCTCATGGCAGTAATAAATGTAAAGGTTGCCTGCTTCAGATTGTTGGAGCATTTTGCCTTCATAATTTTCCTTTGCTGTGATGTTTTATAAGAATTGCTCTTTGTGATTTAGGTTAAGCCAATACATTTAGCTTACATATTTTAATATGATGACTTTTTGTACTATACCTATGTACTTATTGTAGTACAAAAACAGGCATGTCATGCAATTTGTGCATTTATTGAGCAGCTACTTTCTGTAAGGTTGTGCTGAATATTGGAGATAGATGGTTTCTTTTCTCATAGAGCTCATCTAGTGAGGAGATCACATCTAAATAATTTACAAAAACTTTATTAAATTCAATAAAACTATTGCAAGGTGTTTTGAGAGTCCATAAAAGAGAAACTTGATATAACTGGATATAATTGGAAGGAGATGGTCAGAAAATGGCTCTTAGAAAACGTCATTTTAGCTACAGCCTAAAAGATGAAAAAGTGTTGATGGATGAAGAGGCTTGCATGCAGTGAGAACACGAACTTCGAAATAAAAGATGGCGTATTTTAAAAACTAAATTGAGGACAAGGTATATGGAGCACTCTCATTAAAGATGAAAGTGCCACACAGCCACGCCTACAGGGCTTGTGGACCTTCTACGGCGTTTCAGCATCATTCCAGAAATAGTTAGCAACCACCAACAGATTTTAAGTAAATGCTGAGGAGACTGGATTTGGGGAGTGTTCAGCGTAGATATCAGTGAAGACACTCAGATCTGTTTCAAGCTACTATTTACTGGAGTGGGTGCGATAGACGCTTTTGAGCAATACAGATGGATATGTCTGTGTCCAAAAGTGGGGAGAGCTATGATTAAAAATGTAAATGTCAAATATTTTCACCCCCCCTTCCAAAAAACGATGTCTGTCTTATTGATAGGCCACTCCTCATTTCCTCTTCTTGAGTTAAGTGGTAGTGGAGTCATTTGTGGACCTTGCTGGTCCAGCCCTGGGAAGCAGTCAAGGGCAGAATTCACACTGCAGGGTGTTGAAGAGTGAGGAGGGCAAGTTAGAAACCTTGAGGGATACGGCTTTGGTAGGAAACCTGGGTGGAAAGGGGGAATAGCAAAGTAGGGGACAGACACTTTGACTTGAATATATCATTTCTAAAGTTAAACATGATTTAATCTTTTTGAAAGATACATAAGACAGTGGAGTTTAAAGATAGAAAAGAAAAGAGATTGGAAAGATAGACATTGAGAAAGCTGAAAGGATTGGAGTATAGAAGCCACAAGAAAATTGGAGCACACGCTCTGTTTTAAATGGAACATGCAGAAAGAGGATGTGTGCTTAGCTTGGGTATCAACAGTTTAAGGTCATTCGAAAGAAGACTCCCACTTCCTTTACACATTAGCAGAGTAGGATATTTGCATGAGGGAGGGAGGCTAGTTCAGTAAAGGGACAGAGGAGGAGACATGAGATTGTGGAGGTAGGGGAGAGTGTAGGGGTGCAGAACCGAGGTCTGAGGAGACTGAAAATGCTTGCAAAGAGTGTCTGTGGAGAAGGTACAACAAATTAACTAGAAAACCAACATAGTTGTTGAGATCCCTCTTGGGGCTGATGACACAAATATGTCATGGAGTCGCCCAGGTTGTTTAGTATCATTTTTCTCCAGCAGTAGTTTGTAGTTTGGCATTTAGGAAGCAAAAAACTGAACTTATTGATAGATGTGTTTCTGTCTGGAATGACAAGTGCATTTAAGTTATTGACAAGAGGGATTTTATGGACATACTATAGAATTTTAAAGCTAAAAGTAGGGAAGAAAAATATGGAAAAGACTAATGGACATGCAGTAAGCAAAGGGAAAAATCAACTGAGGGATCAATAAAACAAAAGCAGAATAGTTTAAGACACTTAGGTCTATCTGCAAGTAACGTTGACTGATGAATTGCAATACATTTCAGTTGTTTTTATACCAAAGGAAATGAAAATAGGCAGTACTCAACAAAATACTTTTACTTGGGTGATTACAACTGGATAGTAAATTTAGAGATGTAAGCTTGAAAATTACTTCTCAGTTTATAAAGCAATATACATCCACTCACTCAACCTGGCATCTCAACCTGTGCCAGCTTCTGTGCTAGAATCTATTGATATTAGGATGACTGAGACATGATCTTTTCTCTCAAGAAACTCACATAAGGCAATGAAGAAATCAATCTATGAGGGTTATACAAAATTACAACAAAGGAGAAGATAACCAAATTGAGTTCTAATTGATAAGAGGGCACTCAGAATACTTAGTGGATTTACCCAAGAAACAAAAGAATCAACAGAGTGAAGAGTCAACCTACAAAATGGGGGAAAATAATTGCAAATTATCCATCCAAAAAGGGATTGATAACAAGAACATGAGGAACTCCATCAGCTCAATAGCAAAAAGCCTCCAAATAATGGGATGAAGAAATGGACGAATTATCTCAGCAGAAATTTCTAAAAAAAAAAAAAAAGACATATGAATAGCCAAAAGATGTCTAAAAAGGTGCTCAGTATCAGTAATCACCAGGGAAATGTAAAAGAAAACCAAAATGGGATGCCATCTCACCCCAGTTAAAATGACTATTGTTAAACGATAGGTGTTGGTCAGGACGTGGGGAAAAAAGAATTCTCATACACATTGGGTGGGAATGTAAAATAGTACAGCCTTTATGTAAAACAGTATGGAATTTATTCCAAAACAACTAAACATAGAAATATTATAAGAGCCAAAGAAAAGGAAATTAGTATATCAAGAGATATCTGTAAATTTATTGTAGCATTTTTCATAATTACCAAGATATGGAATCAACCCAAGCGTCCATCAGTGGATGAATGGATAAAAAATATGCAGTATATGCACACAATGAAATATTATTCAGCTATAAAAAGGAAACCCTGTCATTTGCAGCAACATGGATTAGCAAGGAGGTAATTAGGTTAATTGAAAAAAAAATAAGCACAGGAAGACAACTAATGATTGTATATTCTAATGCACATGTGAGAGCTAAAAAAAAAAGATCTCATGAAGGTAGAAAATAGAATCATGGTTATCGGAGGCTGGGTGGTGGGGCAGAGGATGAAGATAGATTGGTTAATGGGTACAAAACTAGAGTTAGAAAAAAGGAGTACGTTCTAGTTTTCAATAGCACAGTAGGGTGACAATAGTTGATAGAAATAAATTATGTATTTCAAAATGACTAGAAGATTTAGAATGTTCCCAACACAAATAAATGATCATTATTTGAGAAGATAGTATCCTAACTGCTCTAATTTTATCATTAAAAAGAATGTTTACATGGTCAAAGTCAGAAACTGAAGTAGCATTTCAGTCTTCTGAGTCTAAATTCTGTTCCTTTACTTTTTTCTATTTTGACAGATGCGAGAGCACATGTGTTGTACAGCCACAACATCAAATTGTAGATTTTTGTGTGCAGTCAAATGTTCCTGTTAACACAGGCATGTACAATGACGTGTTTGTGTCCAGGACCCAGCCAAAGTTACCAGAAACAAAATGTTAGAATAAACAAATACTATTCTTATGCCAAGTGTTTTACTTGTTATGACCTCAAAAAGTTTATTCATTTTTTAATTTTTTAAAATTTTTTTATTAAATCATCACCATGTACATTAATGCAGTCATGGGGTACAATGTGCTGGTTTTATATACAATCTGAAATATTTTCATCAAACTGGTAACATGGCCTTCATGGCATTTTCTTAGTTATTGTGTTAAGACATTTATATTCTACAGTTAGCCATTCACTAGTGAGTTTCTCATTTGTAATTGCATATGCAATCGATTCATTAGTCCATGTCATAAGTTTCTTTTGCAAAATGGATAAGAAAACAATTAGATAAAAATAGTAGTCTTTTGTCATTTGAACTATCAAGTGACATTGAGGATGGTAACCTGTATTACAACTGATAGGTAGGGCAGAAGAGGACAATTCAAGTTAAAAAAAAGGAAAGAATACAAATTCCATTTAGTTGCTAATTTTAGTCTAAATAGAACTCATTAAATCTTTGATAATACTCTTTTATTCTTTCCATATCATTAAATATATGACTATCATAATTTTCATATACAGTTAGGGAAGCACATTATAGGTCTAAAAATAACAAGTGAAGGGTCAATGTTTTCAAATTACGTGTATTTTTCACTAATAAAGAAGCTTCCAAATGCAGTGTAATATCGTTTGAGAGAAGAAGCTGAAAAAATTTACAATATATGCCTAGTAGGACCAGAATTAGATCAGAGTATCTATATAATGTACAAGTTTACTGTTTGTGGGGGGTCAGTTACCATATAACAAATGAACATTCTCTCATAGAAAACAATTAAAATTTTGTTTGGTCTCATCTAATATATTTTGATAAAGCAGAACTTCTTGTTCCTTTGAATTGGTGTGATAAGAGTTTGTATCTTTTATGCCTAAAAATAGCAGGATAAAAGTTATAAAAGTTAATTGCCATGTGAAAAATGATCTATTTCCCTTAGTGAATAGTTCATTAACACAGATGTTTATATGTTCTAGTCAATTTCACCTTCCATTTTTAGATATACATTCTTAAATCATATAAGTAATGAAATTTATAAAACATATGCTACACATGAAGTTTCCTCAAATTTGAGAGCCTTTGTCCTATAATTCAGAAATGAAAAAGCGTATTGTTTAGTGTGTGTTGCAAAGGGAGCTGTCACAACTGGATTCCGTTGGTTTCATCCTCTACCATTCTGTATGCAAAATCCATTGCGCGAATCTGACCACTTTGTGAAGCTAATCACTTTCCTCTCCTTTTCTACAATCTCATTTTCCTTCGTTTTTGTTCATTACAAATCTTCTTTCATCAAATTTGAATGGAAATGTTAATATAGAGATAATTGAGGATTCACACACAGTTGTAAGAAATAATACTGAGGCCCCTAGTCCACTTCTTCAGTTTACACAATGGTGACATTTTACAAAATTTTAGCATTACATTACAACTAGGATATGTGCATTGACGTTGATCAAGTCTCCCTATCTTTCAAGATACTCAGATTTCATCATTTTTATGGATACTCATTTGCGTGGGTGTGTTGTATATTTAGTTTCCCACAATTTTATCTCCTGTGTTGTTTCATGTATCCACCCCCAAGAGTCAAGATACTGAACAGTTCCAACACCACAAAAATCTCTTGTGTTCTTTCATATCCACACGTATCTACCACCCTCTCCATCGCCGACCACTCCCTCACATTTGGTAATCTGTCCTCAGTGTCTTAAATTGTTTCATTTCAAAAATGTTATATCTTGGAATCATAAAGTAGTTAACTTTTCTTATTGGCTTTTTTCATTCAGTATATTACGTGGATATTTGTCTAAGTGGTTGTATATATTAATAGTTCATTTCTTTTCATGGCTGAGTAGGATCCCATGGTAATATCAGTTTATTGAATCCCTTACTCATTGAAGGAGATCTGGACTCTTTCCAGGTTTTGTCTATTAAGAATAAACTGCTATTGCGTGTTTCATATAAGATTTTGTATAAACTTTGGTTCTATTGGGTAAGTAACAAAGAATACGATTGCTGAATCATATGACCATTCCAAATTTAATTTTGTAAGACTCCATGAAACTAGCTTCCAGAGAGGCTGTGTCGTTTTACATTCTGACTATAAAGTATTAGTAATCTGGGCCTTAGTGTCTTCCTCAATTAATGTGTGATAGAGCCATTATCTTACCTGATAAACTTGGACATTTTCTAAATATTCTTGATAAAGAAAAATAACTGCAACCAAGGAGCACTCCAAACTCTCACAAATGATTATTTGACAACACAACTTTTCAAGTACCTGTGCAAGAGACTGTATGGTAACCTTAAAAATGATGCTGAGTGAAAATGGCATAAATTATACTAAAAATATTCATGATACATGAGTGGAAAAAGCTTACAGCAAATATAATTAGATGTATCATACATAATACATAGAGAAAAAAAACAACATTACATCAATTACAGTTAGTTTTAAGTAGTGGCACTAGAGGTGAGATTGTAATTTTTAATCTGCTTGTCTTATATTTTCTAAAATGATCATTTATTTAAAAGGGTAATAGAAATTCTAAATATACCCATATTTCATGCTACATATTTCTTAGTATTTCCATATCAAGACCTGTGTCTTCAACATATAACCAATGTTCAGAAACTCTCTCCTTCCCAGAAATACCATTAATTTTTATCTTCTCAATCCGAAGGCATGTTGCTCCTTCCCTTCGGAATGTTCCTTGGGATGTACCTATATCTTTTATGGCTATAATTGTCTTTTTCCTCTTTGACTTCCATTGATTTTTGAAGACATTTGAACTTCTTGTGTCTCCTCTTTTCAACGTACTTAACTTCTTTACAAACCATTTACCATGTGACATAGTTACCATATGTGAATGTGTGTGTGTGTGTTTTTAAATGTCTCTGGGTCTTCCTGTGCATTACTTTGGTCTGCTTGGCCTGCCATTAAAGATAAAAACAAGACACAACAAAACAAAATGCATAGGTTGGAAGACAATTTAAAGAAGAAAAATGTGTTTTGTCACAGTTTGGGAGTCTGGGTGGTCTATGATCCTGGCGCCAGACCATTGGGTCCCTAGCAGTGGCCCCCTCCTTGTCCTGTAGATGGCTGTCTTCTTCCTGCATCTTCACCTGGTGCTGAGAAACAGCTCTGACATCTCTTCTGCTTCTTATAATGGGAACCAACCCTATGAGATCGGGGTCTTACCATTATGATCTCAGTTAGCTTTGACCCCCGCCTCACAGGCCCTATCTTTAAGTACAATCACGGGGGAGGTTAAACTTTCAAAATATGAATTTTGTGGGGCACACAAATATCCAGTCCACACTAAACTCCCATGATAGATATATTTATTAACCAATTCCTTTGGCTCAGGAGGCAAAGTGGTAGAATATAAAACAGAAAAACGTATATTTTAACTAAAATATGGTTCTAAATGAGGCTAATATAGATGTAATTTTATATGACTTGTAGGATAAGAATTAAATTTTACATCAGAGCCCTTATAAGCAATACCATTTTTCTGTGTTCATTAGGATAATTAAGTGCTCCTTGCATAATTTGATAATCATAAAAAATAATGCCAATTGAGTTTTGTTTGTTTTAAAACGGCACTTCTGACAGTTTTCAAGAACATTTTGTGTTGTGTTTTTGATACTGTTAGTAGATTGTGTGCCACTAAATAGTGCTCTCCACGTGTCTTCTTGGCCCGTTATGCAAGTGAAAGAAGTATATACCCTTCAGAGGTCTCTGCATTTCTGTGAGATTCATGAATTTCCATGGTGATATCATTTGCTGGGGTCAAGACGATTGACATATTAGCAGGAAGATGGATTTAGTCGATGTTGTAAAAATGAAACACATCAAAATAATAATTGAAGGTCAGTCAGAGATTGACATTCTGGTGTAATGGATGAGAAGGGAAGAAATAGAACAAGTATCAGGCGAAAAAGAGAGCTGATTACAAAAACGATGTACACCATGTACAAAGACCAAACCCGGATCATGTGTTTTTAATTCATATCTACTATCATGTTTCCACATATGCAAACTCCTCCTCTCAAACTGGAAAATAAACTCATTGAGGCAACAAAACAAAAACACACATGTAGAGTCCATCATATCTCATGTGACACTCGGCATGGAAATCTTCACAGAAAACAACATACCTTTTGAATGGTACTGACTTAAACCAAGCAACACTGAATTCAGCAAGACTTTCCCCTTAGGACTGACTGAAGTTCTAGGAAGTGATTGCATGTTAAGGACATTTTTAAACATGAGAAAAAAGAATTTTCTCCCATTTGCTTTCATTTGTATGCTATTTTTATTTTACCTATATTGTCTATCTAGGAGACTCCTATATATTTCTTGTGATTTTTATCAGCCCTTCTGCAGCGTCCTAGTTGCAGTATGCTTGTACGATCAGGACATGTCAAAATACTCTCCATTACCATTTAAAACACTATGTTTTACTCTTGGCACATAATTAAATGAATGCATCAAAAAATTGAGCACGATTTTTTATAAGATGCTGTCTAACAAAATTATAATTAGATGTTAAAATCATGACCTAATTGACCATCTAGACCGGCCCTTAATTTGGTTTTAAAGATGTAAAAGACAGAATCACTTCAGAGTAACTAATAACAGCCCAAATCACTTTGACATATCAACTACTAAGCCTCTGACAGCAATGCCACTGTGAGTAAAAGAAATGCATGCAAAATAGACAGTGATTTTGATATAGCCGTTTTACTTTTTTTTTAAATTTTGTGTTATAAACTCTCTTACCGTTTTACTGCCTCACTTTATGAGAAGAAGGGGTGTAACAATCCACCCAGACATTATTGCTATCTCTTTATTAGGCAAGGCAGATATATACAGGAAAGAAAAACATCTAAGGGCAACTTCCTACTTCATATGGAGGTAAAATTGGATTAACATCCTTGGCCATCCTGTGCAAATCGAAAGCTCTGCCTCTTTTTTATGATATTTGCAATCAGCCTGCATGCTTACAGCTGGTGTGCCTTCAGAAGTTTGCGTCTTTATCCCACAGTCCACTGATCCAAAGTGAAGCACCATTAGTTCTTTGTTCTATAAAAGCAAACACATTCCCACGAAGTATTTTTCAACATAGCAGACTATTAAAAATGGTTCTAGGGCAGTGGGAAATCTGAACAGTACATCAGAAGTCAAACAACTTCCAACTGAGCATTAAACTTTCATATTTATAAAAGTCCCTTCAGTAACTCTGCCACCTTGAATTTTGCTCAGGCCAGCTGTCCACTGTCCTGTGATCCTCACGCAATGTTCTTTCTTTCCTTCAAAATCCCCCTGTGTCTGCTGTCCTCACTGCCTCTGCCTTCCTTGAGCAACACAACAGATACAAAACCAAGACTTTCTTGCCCCAGGCAGAGTAGGGTGGGGATTGCCTCTTTTTCCTCAACTTCTCCCCATCATTTGCTAGTCTCTAGTCTTAGCCTCTCTCTTAAGCAGCTTTTTTTTTTTCTTGTTGGAGAATATATAGGGCCAGATGTTCAAGCAATGAGTAGATTAGCCTGGACAACATAGTGAGGCCCTACCTCTGCAAAAAATTAAAATAAATTTAGCTGGGCGTGGTGGCACATGCCTGTAGTTCCAGCTCCTCTGAAGGCTGAGGTGGGAGGATCATTTGAGCCTAAGCTTTTCAGTGAGCTATTTTTATGCGATTGCACCCAGGCCTGGGTAATAGAGTGAAATCCTGTCTCAAAAAAAAAAAAAAAAAAAAAAACCAGAATAGTCTCATACACTAATAGATCAATCTCCAATGTATTAGAAGGAATATATAAATATAGAAAAATATATGTATACATATCTGTATATTTCCTTAAGGGACCTGAATCTGCTCACAAGGTTTTATTAATGAGACATGGATTCTTTTGGATAATAATAGTTTTAGAAAAAAAAAAAAAAGCCTCTTGTGATTGAGTCTGTAAATGCTGAGTGATGGAATTGCCTGCAGATGAGATCACTGTCTCCATGAGAAGCATACAGCAGAGTGTGAAATCTCAGATTGCGATAAATCTCAGGCTTTCTCTGTACTCACATTAACAGCTGCTCTGTCAAAATCTGCCACTCTTCCACTTTCTGAGAACCCACGACTGAGAAGGTTCATTCCAGGAATTTGTTTCACTGCGTTCTCTAGGCTTTGCAGACAACCATCCCTTATCACACCCTGGGGATCTTCAGGGCACATCCTTCATGAAAATGAAAGAACAGGTTTATCACCTGTTTATCACTAGATCAGTATTCTTCTGCACCGAAGTTTTTTAATCACGACTTACTTATTTGCAGGTTGATATGTTCTCAGTGCCCAGGCCAAAAGGTTGTGTACAGAAGCATTTAGGAACAGTGTGAAGTTAAATTTTCAAGACACATTTAAAAACAAAATGATTTAGACAGCAATTGAACACCAATCAAATTTGCAGAAGTACATGGAATCAAGAGTATGCATTCAGTGTTCCGAAATAGTTAAAGAATATATACAAATTTTACAATATTGTATTATATTTGTAGAGCCTCCTAAGGGAAGCATATTCTCCACAGGATGTCTATCAAAGAAAAAAGAGGTTACGTCTATGTGCACGAATATAACCCTTCTATTGATTTATGGGCAAAAGAAAGTCCTTAGGGTATCAAAATTAGAAAAATAAAAAAAACTACATTATGTGCATGACATGTATGAGTGAGCTTAATTTTGTATTTGCATTTGTGAGATAGATAAAAGCTGTAGAAAAATCACTTTGGGGAGATAACTCCCTATTGACTGTGCATCAGGAAGAAAGTTGAATGTGTTAAAATTTCAGCAACTAGATGGAATATTTTATGACTTATATACTAACTTTAGAGAGGAAAATTCAAATAACTAACTCAAAGAGGAGGAGAAAAAACAGAACTCCCTGTTTTAAAATGGCCTTGCATTTTCAGAAGGCTGTTGATGTGAGGCAGTGACATCCTATAGAGTCACCCTCTCCTGGGTCCTTTGTCAGTCTTCCTGGCTTATTTTATAAACTACAATTCAAATCTTTGCTAAGCCATTGATAAAAGAATATCAAGATGTTCCATTCAAAAAACATTAAAACAAGTGGTGAATGCCATTGTTGCTTTGACATTGCCAGTTTTCCGGATTCCATCTCTCTGATTTGTTGCCAGGAACACAGCCTGCTCTTACCTCACACAAATGTGTCCTTACATTTGGACTATATGCCAAAGACATTTCAGCCCCTGGGGATACAATGGGCGATGATAGACAATGTTTTTTTTTTTTTTTTTTCTTTAAGAGCCAGGGTTAAAAGAGGGTGGAACTAACAAATTTTTGAAAGCTATATAAATAGCAGCAGTATTTCAGTTGCAAAAATTTCCCTGGTAAAAATAGAACTGGTTAATATGATTCATAAAAAGTGGGGAGGTGCAGGTTAGGCTGCTGATTGAGAATGGCTAAAGCATCACTCGCTAAGAGGTAACCTGTAAGCCAAAACTTAAAAGCAGAGAGATGTCACAGGTGAGAGAATGGTCCTGGCAAAGAGCATTTCCAGAGAGGGCTGTACAAATGTCTTGAGAATTGAATGGGCTTGACTCCTGAAGAAACAAAGGAAAACCACTGAGGGCGGGTTTAATACACTTTATATATATAAGCCAGCATCCTCAGAGAGGAGGATGGAGGATGTGGTCAGATGGGGCAGCACCTTGTTCTGAAAAGAAAAAGTTCAGCTTTTATTTTAAGCACAAGGAGAAGCCATTGTGAGGTTTAAAACAAGGGAAAGATAAGTTCTCATTTATAATTTTGATGGATCACTCTGGCTAGAGTGTGGAGAATGGATTTTTCTGAAGGCCAGAGTAGAAGCAGGGGGAACAGTTTACAATATGCGGCAGCTGCCCAGGAAGGAGACAGTGGTTTGGACGAAAGGAGCAGGACTCAAGAAATAGAGCTTAAGTGGATTTGCAGGATCTATTTTGGAGGTAGAACCAACAGGACTTGCTGAGAGATTGAATTTGTCTGTGGGGAGCAAAAAGGAAGAGGAATTAAATCAACTCCTGGGTTTTTGGCCTTATAACTTGGTAGACCGTGATGCTGTTAAAAGAATTAGGAAGTGGAAACAGGATGGAGACAGGTTTACACAGGGAGAGGCAGGAAGAATCAACAAGAGTTCTGTTTCGAGTATGAGAATGTGGAGGAACCTGTGAGATCTCAAGGTCAAGGTGAGATGTCAATCTCCTACATCGCATCCTCAGGCCCAGCGATGTGCCCCCGAACTCAGGGCTGTTAAATAAACTTCATAATAGTCAAAGAATTCAAATAAAAAAGAACGCATGTCGTGAACATGTAAAACTGACATGAGAAGGTATCCGTTTGCTTAGGCTTTCGCTATAGACGTGGTGTGGATAAGCTCACGTGTGTGCAGCATGTACACTTCAGATACACAAATATACAGAGACGTCCCCCACATGCCCCGATTCAGTATGAATAGGCTGAGTAAGTGCAAACACTAGCTTTGTTGTATTCTTTCTCCCATGGGTGGCTCTGTGAATCCTGTGACTCGGTTTCACAACTCTCCATCTCCTTACCCAAGGGAGGCAGCTTTGCTCCAACCACACGTGCGTTTAGTACATCTGCTTCACCCAGGTCTACTTGTGTCTTAAACTAGGAGCTCTTTAGAGATTAACTGATGTGTGAAACACCGAAGCCTCCATGGTGGGCTCAGACCAACATATGCTAGGGATGGTGATACCAACAGTGATAACAGATTTACGTTGTATCGTGAGTTGAATGTTACTTTTCTTTTTACTTCTAAATACATTCGTGTGCTTAATCTGTGCATCCTATGACATGCGCAATTCCTGCACAATGGCTGGGTTGATGTGGAATCACTTTTCCACAGGTAGAGTGGAGACGTGGCTGAGCGATGGTCGAACTGCTCATACTCAGACAATGTAGAAGTTAGATAAGGTGGCCTTAAATCAAATGGGTATTTTAAAAAATGGCTCTAGAGGCAAAGATGTCTTGAGTTCAATCTTCCTTTTAACTGTTCAATCCAAGAGTATCTTGCACCCAGTTTTATTACTTGATCATCTATTTGAATTCACATAATTGCCTGCGGTGACACCCAGGGCTGAGAGTTGTATCAGTCACTGGGTGACCAGGCTGTGCTTCCAAGGTTAAAGGCAAATAAGTGTCACCCAGGGAAGAGATCAGTGCATGATTTGAGGTTGTAAGACAGCAAACACACCTGCCAGGCTGACGTCACTCCGTGTGGCCTCACAGCAAGAGAGCAGAGGAAGAGCGTAAGATCAGCTTCTTGTATTGTGCCGGTCGCCAGGGCTGGTGGAGCCGGCCCACAGCAGTGCTGTGTGGGGATGGAGGCACCACCTCGCTTTGTGTTGCAATAAAACGACCCCTCCATCCTATCCACGGGGCTTAAAATACAGAAAGCCAAAGGAGTGTCTGAGGTCCATGGACACATGAGCTTAAACAGGATGATGGAGAGTCTAAAACAGGGGCAGATCTTCCCCTCCCAGGCACAGGCCCTGCTGCGAGGGCTCCTTATCTATTGGTGAGGAAGTGGTCCAGGTTGAAGGCCCATACTTGTGGGATCCAGTGGAGTCCGTGCACATGACTGCATGCGTGAGACTGCCTTGCTGAACACGGAGGAGCAACAATTATTTTGAGACTAAACTTGATACTTCCAATTTTAAATGTCTGGTCCTCTCTTGTGTGTGAAATAGGGTGCTCTTTACTCGTACATGTTACAGTAACTGAAAATGTGGTATGGCGGGGTGAAAGGGAGTGGACTGTGAATCCTGTTAACCTCCGTTTGAATCCTGATCCACCTTTTTTTTCTTTTTTATTAAATTATAGCTGTGTACATTAATGCTATCATAAGGCACACCATGCTGGTTTTATATACAATTTGAATGTTTCCATCAAACTGGTCAACATAGCCTTCATGGCATTTTCTTATTGTGTTATGACATTTTTATTCTACTGCTAGTAAATTCCACATGTACCCTTGTAAGATGCACTGTAATTGTGGTCCCACCAATTAATCTCCCTCCACCCATCCCCCCCCTTTCCCCTTCTTCTTGGGCTATAACTGGGTTATAGCTTTCACAAGAAAGCTACAAATTGATTTCATAGTAAGACTGAGCATGTTGGGTACTCCTTGTGCCATTCTTGAGATACTTTGCTAAGAAGAATATGTTCCAGCTCCATCCATGTAAACATGTCCTGATCCACCTTTTAAAGTTACCTGTTATCACATAATCACCATCTAAGGTCAGTGGCATGATACTGAAGTGGAGAACACCTCTTCCTCAAGATATGAGGAACATATGTAAGACCACTCACAAGTAGATTCTTGTCATAAAGCAAACACACAGTGTTCTCCAATATTATTATATCAAAAGGAAATCTGCTTCATCTAGAAGCATAGGAAAGAGGAGTATTTGGCTTAGAATGATATTTTACCAGATCACCCACATTGCCAGCTGTCAGGAATGTGAACACATCAATAGTTTGGGCAGAATACAAGCTAGTCCCTGGCCCAGAAGGGTTAGGTATTTCACTCTTTCCACTCTTGACAATTCTCTTCCCATTCTAGTCGAAGGTAAATCTTGCTCACAGAAGTAACAGGTTTGAAACTCACTGCACAAGAGGCACTAAATGGAAACTTTCCACTCCTACCCTTTTAATGATCCCCATTGACCTAACTTATCAAGTCCTCAGAACTCTGTCAGCTCTGTCACTGAAACACAGACTAAGGACTCTCCACAGCCACAGGTGATTATGCTCACTTCACTGACAAAGTATTCCATTTGGTGTACAGAATTTTTTTTTCCCCCTTAATTACAACTGAAAACAATCTTAGGAGCAACCTAACAAATAAGCCATTTGAACCTTTGCCCTGAGGAGTCTTGAGAACCCAATTTTGGCTTCTGGCTGACTGCTTCCGGAGTGGTCTGAGGGGAATCCAGCATTTTCCAGACTAAGCCGATATCTTGCATCACTGAGTTCTGTTACTATTAGTCCCTGCCCTCGCTGCTTGAGGCGCTGACTCCGGCAGTTGCTCTGGAGGAACTGACTGTGTACCAGGGCACTTTCTGAAAGTTCCAGAGAGGGAAAAAAGGTTTTTTTCTCTGCTTTCTTTCTTTCTTTTTTTTTCCCTGTCTCTGCCAAAGAAGGCTTTGGGGGTATTTTCTTCCTCAGCAACTCTTTAATGTTCCCCTTGTGAAATATCTTTTTTACAGAGAAGGGAATCTCACCAGAGATCGTCTGAAATGACTTCAGAAAAGCCCAAATAGAAGTGAAGTGCAGTATCCCCTCTCCACCGCCCCTTTCCCTGGCCGCAGAGGCCTTGACCTCTTTTTTGACTATGCTAAATTTTTCATGTCATCAAAGGCTTCTCCATAAGTATAATTCGTGTCGTACTTTGTAAAACGATTTCTGAGAATAGTCCATTTGATGAAACGAGCTTTCTTTCTGTGTAATAATAGTCATTTAGTAATAAAAGTGAAAGAAACAGTGTCATCGCTGGCTTTATCTTTCCCTTTTATTCTATGGTCACAAATTGATCACACTTCTCACACAGACCTACGTGTCCAATTCCGTCACAGGTTTCAGGTGGACTCCTCACGTTCCTTTACGTTTACCAAGGACAACTTATTAGTACAACTTCTCCTCCACATACCAGGTGTGTCCTTAATTTTTGGTTGACTAGAACTCTGTAAATTTATAAATGTTTATCATATGAGAATGGGCCCAGTTTCTTTTTTCCTTAAAATTTTCCTTGTGATTTTAAAAATACTTACTAAATTTATAGAGAAATCCTATTCTAACTATTGCAGAGGGCAAGGCTGGTTTCTGTAACAGGAGAAGCGATATAAATCATTGCATAATCACGTACATGAAGATTTCTATACTTACGAGCAGATGAGAAGCATATGTTCTCTGAAGTTTTCTAATTATCTGTAAAATAAACATCCTTAATACAAATACTTCTATGGTATAAATTTGTTAACACAGACTACACTCATTAGTACACTTTGAAAGTCTCAACGGATATATTGCGTTTTTCTGATCGTTTTTGTATTTAAAAATTTGCAATATTTCCTATTTGGATTAACCAATAAAAGGCTCTGAACTCCTAATCAAATCTTTCTAATGTATAATTATCAGCTGCTATTTCAGTATAATTATGTCAGTAAGTTTTCTGCATGGTCTGTGCACAACTAAAAATACTTCATTTTGCCTATTTGCTGGGGGATGTTTCCCCCCTTATTCTTCCCTAATTTATTTGAACTTGAAAGGGCAGACTACTTCCTCAGCAGTTTTTGGGTGTCTCCTTTTCATAATCTTATTGATGGGCTCTTTTACAATTTGTAAAGCAAAATTAAAATCGACCTGTAATCTGTTAAAACAGTGCTAAGCACTCACATCAACCACTAGCTCTGATAACTCCTCTATCTTTCCGAAGAAGGAAAGGCTTTTAAGTATTGATTTTAAATAATAATACATAGCCGCCAATCTAGTTTTACACAGCACATACGCAGGCTCCTTTGGCTATGAGAAAAATTCCTTCTTTTGTCTCAAGAAAGTATTGTAGAACTGTTTTTCTCTGTACCAATCACCTACAGTTTGAGTATTTGCCACAATATAATTCTAAGTAAAACCATGAGAAAAAGAGCAGAAATGAAATATTCCTAACACAAAGAAATGATAAACGCCTGAGGTGATAGAAACCCCTATTACCCTATTTTGATTAATTCCCATTGTATGCCTGTATTGAAACATCACAGGTACCTTATAAAGATATGCACCTGAATATACCCACAATATTTAAAAATAAATAAATTAAACCAACAACGGTAATTTAGGATTTTATTTTCAGTTTTTCTTTTACAATTTTATAATTGTATTATATAGTTCAGGCAACCATCTCGGAAATAATTTACTAGTAAAACTTGTTCAGCGTATTATAATTATAATATCATGCAGAATGTAAACCATTGGTTATTTGGAGGAGGGCGATGGTAGTGGTGAAGGGAGCTATGTATGCTTTGCCTAGGAAATATTTTTATAGTGGGAATAATCTTCACCAAAGTGACTGGATTTGTTTGCTTTTCTGTATTTGCCAGTTATCTTGGCAGATTATTAGATTAGTTATAGCCAATGGAATGTATTATATTGTAGAACTTCAACAAATTGATCACCCAAGGACTCTAAGAAACTGGTCAACATATGTAGATGGTCAACATAAGGACCTAGACCTACTGTACTCAGAGGTCCATGGGGTATATGTCTGGTCTACAAAATTAGGTCAACTTAAGGAGGCAGTCAATGCAGAGAGATACCCAACTATGGAGGTTCTACCTTATATTGCCAGGCTAATAAAATTCCCAATTCTTCTCTTGCTTTAGCTGTAATGATCTAGGAGACTATGTGTTCCTAATGGACTAGCTATATCAAAATGGAATATCTGTTAGTTCCTAAGTAACTTTGTGAATAAACACCCACCCAGGTCATGTAAAATTAATGAGAAATAAAATTTTATTTGCATTACACCAATAGAATTTTGGGATTAATTTATTATCACATCAAAATTTAGCTGATTTTGGATAATAATATTTTAAAGTTACCCTTGTATAGAAATTACATTGTCACCTACACTGATGTGTCCCATGAAAATCTACTGCAAAGCCTTCATAAATTATATTCTCTATGTTGAATTAGGGAACTACTTAATATTCAACTCAGTCTCTCATATTTCAAGGATAAGAGTGAGTGAAAACCTAGAATAGAGCAAAAACCTTCCTTTCCAGAAAGAATTGTGCTTGATATTATAATTTATTGTGTAAAGAAGATTCAAAATCAGAACATTTCTAGAGTTTGTGAAAGCATTATGGGCCAAGTTATCTGAGAATACAGTTTCTAACTCATTTATAAATCTGACTAGATTATTTTTATGTTACTTTCTAGGGTTCAGTTATCAAATATCTTCAAAGGAACTTAAAAATTTGATTTTTTCATTGAATTATATGTAATTTTCATGTAGTTATATTAATTTCAAGATGGATTTTTTTCTAGGTATACTTTTTTTTATTTCAGGATATTAGGGAGTACATAACTTTTATTTACATGTCTTGCTTTTTGGCACAAATTGAGTCAATGTTATAAGCATTCCTTCCCCCTGCCCCCTTTTGCACTGTGTGCACTATACACAACAAGTGTGAAATTACCCATTTCCTCCACCACACTCCCAGCTTGATTTTCATTGAGGTTTACTTCCCTATGAGCCCTTAAGTGTTGGCCATTCACTTCCAACATGGTATTGAGTACATGACGTTCGTGTTTCTCCATTCCAGTGATGTTTTACAGAATATCAAGTTTTATATTTTAAAAACCCTTGGAAATCTACTAGGGATTGCTTATATTTTATTTTGTTTTAATAGAAAATATGTTCATAACTCATGTACAATGTGTATAAAGCTTTTAATATTATCACATTGACTATCCAAAAATTTAATTCTGATTTTAAAGTCTGACAATATTAACTACCACTGAAGAAAAGACTGAATGCCTATCATTTTTGAAATATTATTGGGTATTCTATATATGGAAATAAACAACTACCTATATTATTTCTTTGAAGAAAACTCACTCCAAATTAAACCACCTATTTACAAATAAAATTGTCCTATATTAATACTTTTAGGAAAGGATATTAAAAGAAATAATGTGAACTAAAGTAGATAAGAAAGTGGTAAGAAAGAATAAAAACTGTATTTTGCAGATTTTTTTTCTGAATATTACTACCATTTAGATGACAAAAAGGAGGAAAGATGTACAAAATTTCTATCTAGGTTTCTTGAATAAATAACTCAGAACTTCTATTAATTATGTTAGATTTTATATATATACAAAAAAAACCCCACTTGTGATAAAGTAGTTTGTCTTTGTGAAGTATTTTGTTTGTTTTGAGGCCATTCAGAGAATTGAAATACAAAAAGCATTTTTTAAATGGACACAGAAAACAATTCTATGTTATGTACTATATTATTCATCTTTTTCTAAGGCCATCATGTAATTTAAGTTTGTCATTTACATTTAACTTGCTAATATGTTATTTTGTTTCTCCTATTATTTTAACAAATCTTTAGGAACTCTTTCCTTTAGATGTTCTAAATTTTTATAATACTGTCTATTGGCTAAAAATGACATCCTAAAAAAATATAAAAATGACATTGTGTAACCATTCAATAAAATTTCATACCTAAGCAGTTTATCTATAAGCTAGGAAAAATATCTAATTTGCCTTGTATTGATTTGTCAGGGTAAATTTTTGGTATAAACTACATATATTAAATTTACTAATTTATTTTAATTCAGAAGAAATACTTCATAGAACATATACTTAGCTGTCTGGTGAATTTCTATATACTCTTACTCAATAAATTTTCAAGGCAGATTAGAAATACAGCATTTGACCTAATCCTTTGAAAAATTATGATCGTTAAATGTTCCTTCTTAGAAAAATGTTATTTCATCTTCCATAGCTGAAAATTATCCTACACCAAAGTTGCAACAGTGAATATTTTCTAAAAACCAAAGCAACTTTAAGAAAAAGGAATAAATCTGGAGGCATCACACTACCAGATTTCAAACTACATGACAAAGGTATAGTAATAAAAACAGCATGGTATTGAAACAAAAAATAGAGATAGACCAATGGAACAGCTACCTATAGCTAACTGATCTTTTACAAAGCATACAACAGCATAGAATATACAGGGAAAAGAAGGCCTAGCCAACAAATCATGCCAGGAAAATTGGATAGCAACATGGTGAAGAATGAAACAGGGTCCTTATTTCTCAAAAAAATTAATTCAAGATGGATAAAGACTTAAATCTAAGGCACGAAATCCTAAAGTTTCTAGAAGAAAATGTTTATAACACTTTTATAGGCACTAGTCTATGCCAAAAAGACATGCACAAAAATAAATAAATGGGACTTGATTAAATTAAAATCTCCTGCACAGCTAAGAAAATAATCAACTGTGCAAGTAGACAATTTGTGTGTATAGAATGGGAACAAATATTTTCAGGATATACATATGATAAATGGCTAATAACTAAAACTACAATGAAACAAATTGGCAAGCAAAAAGAAATCAAACAACTTCATCAAAAAGTGAACAAAAGACATGAACAAGAGCTTTTTAAAAGAAAATGGACAAATGAAAGTAAACATTTAGAAAAATGCTTATAGTCACAAATGATTATGGAAATGCAAATTGAAAGCATATGAGATATCACCTTACCTGAGTTATAATGGCTATTATTAAATATTACAAAAATGATAGATGCTATTGTGGAGGCAAACAGAAAGAAATGCATGCACGTGAGTACAACTTCTGTGGAAAAAAATACAGAAATTCATTAAAGAACTAAAATATACCTACTATTTGATTCAGTAATCCCACTGCTGGGCATTTACCCAAAGAAAAAGTGGGCATTTGTTCAAAAAGACACCTACACTCAAATGTTTATTGCTGCATAATTCACAGTTGCAAAGATATGGAATAAACCCAAGTGCCCACCAAGTCAGGAGTGGGTTATATGTATACTATGGAAGAAGGATGACTTAATACTTCTTGCAATAATTTGGGTGGAACTAGAGACCATTATCCTAAGTGATGTATCCGAAGAAGAATAGATAAACAAATACCACTTATACTCACCATTAAACTGGGAATAACCAATAAGCACGTGGGTTCAGAGGAAAGTAAAACTTAGTGGAAATCAAGCAAGGGGAAGCAAAGAGGAAGAGAAGCATGTAAATGGGTACAATGAATACTACCTGGGTGATGGGCACACTTAGAACCCTGACTCCAGTATTGCAAAAGCGACGCAGATAGCCAAAAATTTGTATCCGTATAATATTTGGGGGGGAAAAAAGAATTATTTTCTAAGGAAGAAACAAAAGTAAATGAAATAATGAGATATCACATAATTCCATTACTCATTGCAGAAAGAAGGAATGTTAAATACATGTTTCTCATTTAAGCAAAGCTGAGCTACTGGTGCTAATTTAATTTTTCTACTACTCTTTGCCATCTTGTGTTTCACATAAGTCTTTTTCTGAAAGGAGAGAAGATTTCCCCATTTTAGGCATGCAAAATCAAACTGCTATGAAAGTCTTTCATTAAAAGTTATAATCTTTGGGCAGTGCTTATGGCTCAAAGGAGTAGGGTGCCAGCCCCATATACCAGAGATAGCGGATTAAAACTTGGCCCCAGCCAAAAACTGCAAAAAAAAAAAAAAAAAAAAAAATTAAAAGTTATGATCTTTAACTCCATTCCAAAGGAATCAGATTATCATGTATTCTTTTGTGTGTGATGTTTTTCATTTCTCATCACGTTACTGAGATTCGTCTCTGTGTATCATGTATTAATACTCTATTTTTTTCATTGTTAAGTATTAGTTCTCTGTATGGGTATGTCCTATGTCTATATGTTATCTTGCCAATGGTTATTTAGGTTGCTTTTCAGCTTTAGGCAATTACGTATAAAATTTCTGTGACCAAAACCATACAAAACTAAAGTTATAATTATATATGGATAGGTATGTGTGTGTGGGTGTGTGTAGGAAATTACTAGAAGAATTAAAGGATATTATTTAGGTGGTTAGACACAATAATTAGTCTTGACTAGGAATTGGCTCAGCTTTTTCTAGAAGGATTATTATGATCCAAAAATAAAGAAGTGTTATAAACAATATTGTATCCTCCCCAGTCAGTGTTGGACTAATCATGTTTTTTGTTTAGAATGTTCTGTTGACATAGCTTATGTATCTCAGAGATTTCCATATAAGGAACAACTTGGAACTGAAGATCATTTTGGCATTTTAAAAAAGAAAATGGTCAGAACCTCCTGCAAAAACCACATGGAATGAAATGGAAATTGTAGCAGCTATTGACTGTTACTCATATACAAAATGCCTTTATGAAACTAAGATTAAATAGTTCTTCTGGATTGAATTTTTATAATAGAAATAGAAATGGTTCCAAAATGTGTACAAGTAGGGACCCTGGCAAGTCGCAGATTAAATAAAATCTCTATATTGCGTGTGTGATTTAAAACAAAATTATTTTTATAGGCCCTCACTTTTACTCAAATCATATGTATATTAAGAGTTTTTCCTATGTATACAATTTCAACACAAATAATAACTAACTTTTTAATTTCCATAAAAGTCTTCTCTCTCTTATTGGGCACTTTTGCCCTTATTGAAGTCATGAATAAAGCCACATTCTGAAAGAACTTTACATGTTGCAAGTTAATACACAGACCTCTATCAGAATTTTATATTAATCCAACGATCCAATAGTTTACTTTAAGAATAATCATTTATTCAGGCAGTCAGTAATACCCAAGCACTTAGTAAATTTTTCCTGTACACTGTGTTTCAAGGTAGTTGTTGAGGATGCAAAGATACACAGAGAACATTCTGTTGGTACCTTCTAAATTAGTGTAGTGATTTCATTTTGGAATTTGATGATCTTTTGGACTGGTATAGTTCTTTTTTTTTTTTTGCCTTTAGATACCACATTTTAATAAATTTCTGAACAAATTATTAACATTTTAAACATATTATGTTAATTTTCACATATGTAATTCTCCTCAAAGTATACAATCAATAAATATCTCATTAATTCCGCATGTCCAGTGCCTGACATGTAGCAGGTGCTCAGCATCTGCTTACAGAACTGACCTGAAGGCCAGGCTGGCTAACTGGACAACATGAGGGGAGTTGGGATGGGCATCGGGCTTTTACCTTGGGTTCAGTAAACTTGTCCAGCAGAAGTGCAGATGATTCTGCACCTTCCAAGTTCATGATTGTTCTTTTGTAAGCACCAAAGCAGGCAAGAAAGCTTCATCCTTCTCTGCTGCACTCCTTTTAATACAAGGATTTATTTATTTTTTAATATTGATTATTAAAAAGGGGTGCAGTTAAGGATGCACAATGTGGCTTGAAGGCCACAGGTTCCTCACCCCTGAAAGCGTTCCTAGGATTACGCCCAACTGACACGCAAGAGTCAATAACACCATCCAAATTTGGGTCTCTGATTAGGCATATCTGAGCAAGAGTCCAAATTGAAACTTCATGGTGCTCAAAGAGGTTAGCCTAGCAATATAGAAAGGAGACAGATGGTAAATACTGAGCTTAGGCGAGCGCAGGGAAATAGCTAAGATGGGAACTGAGTATGAGACTCTTCAGAAAACTGGACACCAAAGTGGTATTGACTGAGACACTGAAATGAGGGAATAATTTAGACTCTAGGAATCAATATCAGAAAACATCAACCAAGATTGGAGGTTTGCAGTGATATGGATAATTTTGAAGCTCACTGTGTTGCCACAGGCTGTGTAGGAGCAGAGATTAGGGTGCATATCTGCCTTAAACCAGACGGAGACCGTGTGGGTGGGACTAAACAAGGCACCAGTGGGCTGGCTCATCTTTGGTTAACTGGAGCAACAACTTCATGGGGTCTGACAGCTATAAGATAATTAACATTAACATTCTGGTGGTCAGCCTTCTCATACATGGTGTATTTTATTCGCATGTTTAATATTTATCAATAAAGGATATAAAAATCACTTCTCATTAGGATAAAATCTTCATATAACATACATTCGTTGTCTCATTCAAAAGACCAAATTAAGAAAATGTAGGTTATCTGGCCTCTGGAACTGCTATGGTACAGTGTTCAAAATATATTTCTGTTTCATTTTTGAGACAGAAAATTATGCCCTATGGTTTCTAATACAGAAAATGACGAAATGTCTAATCAATAAACACACACTTATAGTTGATCATAGCCCTGGTTTAAATTAACCAAAGTTTATTTCTGAGACTGAACTGTACTTAAGAACTTCTTCTAGATCATTGAGAAATCAATGTTTATGTTTTCTCTACTACTTAGATATGGAGGACATGCAGAATTTTTAAAAAAATTGATTAGCTGTCCCTGTAAGGCTGGCTTACTAGGGCATGATTCCAGTACCCTCTCGTTTCCTGTCATCTCCTCCCTCCCGGTTTTCCCCATATTGCTGCCTTCTTTGTGATTCCTTTTAATAGGAGAGAAAAAGCTGAGGAATAGCAGAAGGCCATGTGATTGCAGGTGCCCTTTCCTCACCTGGTGAGCGGTGCTATGAATCATGTCTCTACTTCGTCGGCTGTGAGACATATTGTATTTCAAGTTTGTCCCTATTAAAAAAAAATAAAATAAAATAGCAGTCTAACTTCCCTTTGGTGGAAAGGGCTTAAATTGGATACAGTCCTTTGGGATCTAAGTTCCAAGGTCATTCGAGGGAGGATACATATCATGTCAAAGTAAAGACACTTTTGGCCAACATATAATGAACTATTTGTTAGTAGCAAAGTTCTGGTTCCCTTAGAAAATAAGAAATTAAAAAAAAAAATCAACTACATTCACCCTTGAGCTTGAAACCTCCAGCTGCCGGCTTGTGAAAGTAGATTAGCCACATTTCTGAAAATGTCATGAATTCCTTTTGCCTTCCCTCAATTGAGAGGAATGTCAAGGGCCTAATCAAACAAGTTGTAGAAGAGAAATCAGGGACATTAGTCTGGAGCATCATTTGTATTGTCATAAACATTCAGCGTGCAATGTCTCTCCAGTGTGTTTGCGAATCACTTAAAAGGTAAAGAATGACCGTTGTTTGATAAAAATGCCAAGCTCTTTAGTCAGCCTCATCCCTCTTCCCTCCAACAGGTCTACAGTAGTGAAGCTGAGGTTTAGCTCAAGTGAGAGAAAACCCAAAATAGCATATGGCATAAACATGATAAAAACGTATTGTTCTCTTCAAAAAGTTCAGGGCTTGCATGAGGCTTTGTGCGCCACAGGTAAAGCTGTTGTTTAATTTTTTTTAATAAAAAGTATAAATGCTTCACTATGTCAAAGACCTGTGAATTAAGGTCCAAGACAGTAGCTCCATAAACCAGGTAGAAGGATGGTGGAGGGGATGAAGAGACCAAAACCATCCCGACTATCTAAAATTCATTTAGCCTGAAGGCAATTTGCAAAATTCATACTGATGGCTACACACCCAGCCAAAATACGTATTTCTCTGGAACAAGGAAAGAAGAGATGTTGAAGGGAAACCAGAAGTCTCCATACCTCATTTATTACTATGATATATATAAATTATTAATATATTATTTTATTGATATATAAATAATTATATATAATTAATAAATAATTTGTATATTAATATACCATATATTATATAATCATTATATAATATACAAGATACCATCATATGAATATATATTGATATTACTTATATATTAATTATTTTATACATATATATATATAGAGAGAGAGAGAACTCACTCTTGCCCAGGCTACAGTGCTCTCCTGCTTCAGTCTCCCAAGTTGCTGAGACTATATGCCCCCACCACAACGGCTGGCTAATTTTTCTTTTTTAAGTTAAAATGGGAGTTTCCCCCTTGCTCAAGCTGCTCACCAACTCATGAGCTCAAGCTATCCTCCTGTCTCAGCATACCAGAATGCTGGGATTACAGATGTGAGGTACCACCCCCTGCCAAATATTAATATTATCATACTTTACCATATACAAATAGCAAGGAGATCTTAGATATATTACATACTAAGAGAGTTATAGAATTTATATGGTATTCTATTACTTGAATTTACCATTAAGCTTAAGATATTCAATAATTATTTTGTGATATAAAATACAAATACAAAAGCATATCAAGCAACAGAAAGCAAGTAAGGATATAGACTTTATATGTTAACAAGTTAAAATTGAAAAGTTAATTTTTTTCTATTGTTTTCATTTCTATGTCCTCATTCAAAAGTGATTTTCCATACACTTTCTTTCTTTAAAAAATTATGGTCACTTTTTGCTACATATAAAAGGCAAGTTTTCAGATGAAATTTTTGTGTTTGTTTCAATATTAATTCAAAATTTTTTTTTAACTCAAGAATCTCAAGAAAAAAATTATTATTATAGCCATGAATCTTAGCATTTCCTGTAGACTCATTTATTATTTCCTTTAATACCAAATATCCCAGACAATTATTTGTACTCAAAATTTTGTTATTTGAGCCAGTTATGGGAGTTAGATGATATCTCAAAGTGGCTTTGATTTGCATTCCTCTGGTGATTAAAGATGATGAGCCAAGTGCCCATTGACCAATAAATAGATTAATAAATTGTGGTATATGTATACCATGGAATATTATGCAGCCTTAAAAAAGATGGAGACTTTACCTCTTTTACATTTACATGGATGGAGCTGGAACACATCCTACTTAGTAAAAGTATCTCAAGAATGAAAGAAAAAATATCCAATGTACTCAGTACTATTATGAAACTAATTTACAATCACTCACACTTTCATATGAAGAATAGATCACAACCATAGCCCAAGATGAAGGGGGGGGCGTTGAGAGGAGAAGGGGAAGGTCATATCAAGGGAGGATGAATGGTGAGATCACACCTATGGTGAATAATGCAAGAGTCCATGCTGGATCTATTAGTATAGAGTATAAATGTCTTAACACAACAATTAAGTAAATGAGAGGAGGTATATATTAACCAATCTGATGTAAGCATCCCTAATCCTACATGAATTCAGCACATTGTACCCCATAATGCATTAATGTATACATGATCTATGTGTTTATGATTTAATAAAAAAATTAAAAAAAAAGAAAAGTTAAAGGTTGGATTATCTTTTGATCAGATCCTTTAAAATCCTAATGCTGACTTCTAAAACTTAACTTTGTCAGTTAACCATTGTGTGAAATTGGGCAAGCATGAGAACTTCAAAGCAGCTCACTTATCAATTATTTATGTATGTATGTGTGTAAGTATGTGAGACATTGTCACTCAGGCTGGACAATCATAGCCGACTGCAGGCTTGAACTTCAGGACTCAAGTGATCTCACCTCAGCTCCCATATTGCCGGCACTACACATGTGTGCCACCATGCCTGTCTGATTCTCTCTCTTTTTTTTTTTTATTAAATCATATTGGTGTACATTAATGCAATCATGGAATACAATGTTCTGGTTTTATATACAATTTGAAATATTTTCATCAAACTGGTTAACTTTTTTCTTTTTAGTAGAGATGGGTTTTCCGGGCTGGTTTTCCAACTCCTGTTTTCAAGTGATCCTTCTGCCTTGGTCTTCCAAAATTCTGGGCTTACAGATGTGAGCCAATATACCTTACTTCACTTTTTTTAATCTGTAAAGTAGTAATAAGTATGTGACCTACTAAATAATATTGTATAGGAATTAACAATATATAGAATGCACCTAGTGTAATTTGAATACTACAAAAGAGTCTGCTAAATCTAAAATTGCATCTCTTCTCTATTTTAGTCTGCATGTATATATCAATTCTCTTATATGTGTTTGACATAATGAGAGAGCGTATGTCAATATGGTTCAAAACGTGAAAAATGTTTCTATTCAAAACATTTCAAATATGTATTATTTTCATGTAGGACATAAAAATCCTCCTTTATAAGTGGAAAAGTATTCCATCTAAATTCACACAACTCATTTTCCCATTTAGCTCTCTTATTTACATATATATGTACATATATACAAAGTATATGCATATTTTTTGTTTATATGTATATATTTGGCTGATAAATTGTGGCTTGTGTATATTTGATATACATATGCATATGTATTTGGTTATATGTGTATATATCTTTGGTGTTTATATATACACACATATTTGGTATGTACACATATTTATGTACATATTTTGCATATATATCTCAAACCTTTCAAACCTACATAAGAAATACATACCAGAGAAAAAGAGTTTCTTAAACACAGTAGAAGATTAATTGTAATGATTTGGAAAAGTTTAATTCTTCTCGTACTGATGGTGTTAATGTTTTTCTTCCATAACTGGCCAAATAAAAGGACATTTAAATGTTATTTCTGATTTTTAATCATAAAATATTTATTTTATTTTATTTTTTGAGACGGAGCCTCAAGCTATCCCCCTGAGAGGAGTGCCATGGCATCACAGCTCATAGCAACCTCCAACTCCTGGGCTCAAGTGAGTCTCCTGCCTCCGCTTCCCAAGTAGCTGGGACCACAGGCGCCCGCCACAATGCCCAGCCATTTTTTTTTGGTTGCAGCCATCGAAAATATTTTAATAGAAAAACATATCAATGGCATTTTTGATCAGATGAAAATTTGAAGATTTGTTTTAAATTTTGGTTACTTTGGATAAGTGTTTCTTAAACATAAAAGTTGATTTAGCATTATTCATGAGCATCATATTTATAATCACCATTGAAAAGCTCCATTAATTTTTTCCATGAAAATTAAAGTCCATTTTGTTCAAGTGTTGGACATTTGCACATATATGTATATATTGCGGTAGTTATTATGATCACAACAGCTATAGATTAAAGTGCAGGAGTTTTGCAAATATGAAAGATGAATATAACACAATTTTTAAAAAGAAGAATGAAAAACTAGCATGTATAGACCTTAGAAATGAAGCAATTATTTGACTTATACAAGTCTAATGTCACAAAGTTAAAATGTCTATTTTAAAAGACATTATTGTTAAGTTTTGATATGCTACATCTCTTTACACAATGAGGATTATATAATTGCTCTTCTCAATATTAAGGTTGTGGAAAAAGGCCCACTAAACTGCAAACATGCACATATCCACAAATATACACAATACAACACAAAGTGTCTGTAGTGTACAACACTCAATGTCATTATTTTATAATTAAATATTATTTTCAATGTGTTAATTTATACCAGGACATGCCCTTTTGAGTCAGTGGATTATTTTAAGATGTCCTACTCTATGTACTGCTAAAAATATGTCTGCATGTGGACAGGAAAATAGAAAAAAATTACTTCTTAAAATGTCAATACTCCCAAGAAGATTAAAGATAAGCAACAGTATGACAATTATTTATGTCATCTCTGGGTAAAATTAGTGGAATTATGTGCAGGAGCCTTTATGTTTTATCTGAATCAACAAGAATAACTGTAAAACAAATATAGGGGGATGAAGGAATGTTCTTTCCAATACTGGAAATAGTGCAGAACTCAATCACCTCTGTTCCTATAACGAAATCTACTGCACGGTTCAGTGGGAGAGTGTGCCATGGTTACTAGAAAGTCACTTTAATTAACCTCAATCTCCCAATGATTGCCTTGTATAGTCTGTTGACGTGACAGAGAAAGCAAAGTCAGTGTAAAAGGACAATGCCGGGTACCGTTTCACTTTGCTTTGTTTTCCACTGGGCATCTAATACCCTCGAATTAAAAAATAAATGCTGATAAGGCACTCTTGGCTCTGCAAAGTCCCACACAAGTACATATGATTTGCAGTGTTATGTGAATAGTAGGTAAAGTGTTTCATATAGCAGATGAGAAGTGATTAAAAGCATAAATTTCATTTCATTTCTGTAGTTAGTTACGTAAGCAACAAGGTGGAATGCTGAAGTAATTACTATTGTGCATCACTTACGGGTGAGATATATTCTGAGAAATGTATCCATAGACTACATCCTCCACATGTGAGCATGATAAAGTATCGTCATACAGATCTTGGTGGCTTGGCCTACTGTACCTAGGCTGCATGTACAGCACATGACTGTACTGAATATTGTAGACGATTATAACACAATCGTAGGTATTTTAATGTCTAAATATAGAAAAAGTATAATAATATTAACAACATATATATAGACAGGAAAAGGTACACCTCTATGTGAAACTTACCACAGATAGAGCTTACGGGATTGGAAGTTACTCTAGGTGAGTGAGTGACAGGTGAATGTACAGGAGACTTAGTGAACACCGCACACTTAGACTACACTGAATTTATTTTAAAAGTCTTTCTTCAATGACACACATATACTAAACAGCTTGTACTAACATTTTTTACTTTATAAGCTTTTAATTTTTGTAAATTATGGTTCTTTTGGAATAACCCCTAGAAACACAGGTGGATCATAACATTATATGACAATACATGTATTTGTCTTTATGTCCTTGTAAGTTTCTTCCTATCTTTGATTTTTTTTTTACTTTTTTAAATCTTCATCAACCTTTTCTTAAAGATAAAGACACAAACATACACATCAGCCTAAATCTTTGCACAGATTGGGGATCATCAATGTCACCATCTTCCACCTCCACATCTTGTCCCACTGGAAAGTATTCAGGGACCTTGACATGCATGGCCCTGTCATCTCCAATGAAAACAAAAGCTTCTTCTCAAACACTTCCTGGAGGACCTGCCTGAGGATGTTTTATAGTTTACTTTTAATTTTTTCATAAAAAGAAGGAATCCACTCTAAAGTAACACTAAAAAGTATAGTATAGTAAATATATAAACCAGTAGCACAGTCATTATTACCAAGTATTACATCCTACACTTAATTTTATAAGCTATAGTTTTATATGACAGGCAGTGTAGTTTTGTTTATTCCAACATCACCACAGAAATGTGGATAATGCCTCGTACTACAATGTTATGACAGCTCTGATGTCACTAGGTGAGAGAAATTGTTCCCTTCCATTATAATTTTATAGTTCCATTCCATAGATATGACCTGTTGTAAAATGAAATGTCTTATATGGCATGGATATATGTAGGATAATAGTTATATAATTTCTAAAATTGTAAAAGCCACCTTTTATTAGATACACACAGAAGCAAAACAGATATACATCATCTAATTAAAACAAGCATGATTTTTATTACATTTCTTGAAATATTTTATTAACTTCTTTGGTGTGTTTTTATTCCAGAGAATAAAAATGTAGAGATTCATTAATCCATATGAGAATGTTTATTCTGCTTCACTAAGGGCAATACAAACAACAAGATTTACTGATGAAAATGATCATTGTTCTTTTTGCCTTGATTCTAAGACACAATAAAATAGAAGTAATGAGAATTAACATGCAAATCAAATAAATGGGAATAAATATACCTTATATTTGTCTGGTTGTTCAATGTAATTATGGTCCAGGAATATCAAACAATTTGAAATCTAGGCTTGCTTAAATCATTTTTCTACCTGATCTATCTTTAAACTAAATAGTTTCTTATTCAACAAATAGAAAAATAATTAATGAAACTAATCTGTACTTGCCATCTGATCTTTGGTAAACCAAAAAAAAGCAGGGAGTGGAGAAAAGCATCCCTACTCAATAAATGGTGCTGGTAGAACTGGATAACCACATGTAAAAGACTGAAATTCGACTCGCACCTTTCACACCTTACAAAAATTGACTCAAGATGGATAAGAGACTTAAATATAACACAAAACGTGATAAAAATCTTAGAAGAAATTATAGGTAAAACACTTGATGTGTTGGACTAGGGAAAGATTTAATAACTCCTTCAGCGGCCATTACAAGAACAAAAATTAACAAATGGGACCTAATTAAGCTGAAAAGCTTCTGCACAGCTAAAGACACAAAGCAAAAAGACAACCTCCAGAATGAGAAAAGATATTTGCAGGATATGAATCTTACAAAGGGTTGATAACTAGAATCTACAGAGAACTCAGATTAATCAACAGAGGAAGAGTGAACAATCCCGTCTACCTCTGGGCAAGATATATGAACAGAGCCTTCTCTGGCTAACAAAAATTGAAAAAACCATCATCGTCTCTGACTATCAGAGAAATGCAAATCAAAACCATCCCGAGATACCACCTAAGCCTAATGAGAATACCCCACATCACAACATCTCAAAGCTGCAGATGCTGGCCTGCTTGTGGAGAGAAGGGAACACATTTACATTTCTGGTGGGACTGCAGACTAATACAACCTTTGTGGAAGGAAGTATGGAGAATCCTCAAAGAACTCAAATTAGAGACATTTGATCCTGCAATCTCGTTACTGGGCATCTACCCACAAGGAAAAAAAAGTTCTTTACCATAAGGACACTTGCACTAGACTGTTTATCACAGCTCAATTTATAATAGCCAAAAAATGGAAACAGCCTAAATGCCTACCCAAGGAAGGGATTAACAAGCTGTGGTATCTGTCTATCATGCAATACTTTTTTAGCCATTAAAAAAGATGGAGACTTAACATGTTTTGTATTAATCTAGATGATAGTAGAACACATTATTCTTAGTAAAGCATCACAAGAATTGAGAAGCAAGAATCCAATATGCTCAATTGTAATATGGAGGCAGTAGATGACCTAATACAAGGAATGTGGGATCTGGGAGAGGGGAGGAGGGACAGAGTGTCATGGTATATGGCACACGTCTTGGGTGTGGGGCACAATTACAAGAGGGACTTTACCTAACAACCACAATCAGTGTAACTTAGTTCTTTGTACCCTCAATGAATCCCAAACAATAAAAGAACAGGAGAGAAGTAGGCATGTCCCTTAGTCAACATTCAATGTATGAATTTATATTCAGTTTAAGAAACAGGTGTGAGTTTATTATTGAAGTTTTTACTGGGAATAGAATTCTGGACCCAAGAATTATGATAGGAGCTAATTAAGCTATATTCCCTTAGGAATATAGAGAGACACAGTTCCTCTATATGACTCTGTGGTCATGAGGGTTTGCTGCTATTTAAAACAAGCCATTAGAAACTGTGTATATCATACTTGTAAATTTTGTATGTATCTGAATAGGAAGAAAGTTTTTTAGTAGTCATACATTGCTCATTCTGTGTCTAAACAAGGGAAATCAAGGCATTTATAGTCTTCACTTACATGTTTTCAACCACTGGAAAGTAAGGAAGTGTTGAGACTGTGTAGAACACCCCACCACACAGGATCACCAGGTAGAAGTGTGATGGAACCGACTGTGCCCCGTGTAGCCACAACCCCAGAACACCTCCCAGAGCGTGATTCAAGGGTAACGTCAGGGGTGGCGATGGTTGCTGAGAGACAAACCTCTCTCTCTCATCTCTGATAGCACGGCACCACTGTGTTTCATTTCTGTATTTCATTGTTATTTTTTGTTTATATTCTAGGATATTGGAAAGGGAAGGGTTTGAAGAGGTGTCTTCTTAAATACGTAAAATTCAGTTGCCTTGTGTGTTTTCCTTCTTTGACTTTCTAACAGTGCACTTACTAAGTTGGAGGGAAACTATTCATTTCTCAAAATAAAAATTTTGGCAGATTAAATTTTGTATTAATCATCTTACCCAGTTAACTATATCTTGAAAACAATTGAGGTGTAAATTGCATACCCTGGTGATTATTTCATTGTATCCTCTAATGATGTCAAAGAATAATGTGTCAGTGATGTTCGTGTTCTAATGTGCAACTGATTTTAAGTATCTAATGCTCTCCCTCAAGAACACCATTATGCTAATTAGTGTATAAGAGGGAATAAAAAGATAAAATATAAAATTATTGGAAAGTAAAGATATTCTAGTCAACATACATTTATAATTACATTAATCTGTATATGTTTCTGCTAAGCCGAAGGTTGCATTTTATGATAACATCCCTTTTTAGACGCATATTAATTTGCAAATTATAAACATTGAAAATTTCCTTTATCATAATGCCTGCATGGCACACGGTTTTTACTAGTGAGAGTTCTCCAGAGAAATGGAACCAATGAGAGAGAGATAGAAATTTAAATTTAACATTTAAAGACAAACACACAGATGCCCATACATAAAGAAATTTATTTTAAGGAATTGGCTCCCATGTTTGTGGAGGTTGGCAAGTCCAAAATGTGTAGGACAAGCCAGAAGACTGGAAACTCAGACATAATTTGCTGTTGTTGTCTAGAAGTAAAATTTCTTCTTTCCCAAAGAAAGTTCCCCTTTTGTCTTAAGGCCTTTCGCTGACTGGACGATCCATGAAGGGCAACCTCCTTTATTTAATGTCAACTAATTATAGATATTAACAATATTGACAAGACACAATCATAATAGTACTTAGGTTTGGAGCGGGATTGCATAAATGGGTGCAAAGGACAGCCAGGGTGACACACAAAAATAACCATCCCACCTTTCCATTGGTAAATTCCGACTGATTAATTTTCACAGCCTGATGTCATTAATGGAAATGGTCTGCTTGATATTTCACAGAGCACCTTGCATAAATGATATAAATGATGGAACTTATGGACAAAATGATTATTAGTCTAAATCCACTAAAATGTTTTGTATCTCTTTCTTTAAAGACTTTTCATCTACATTTTCCTACTTACTTCTCAGAATTATCCATTAGTCATGTCACCTATATGTGTAAGCCTTTTTAGTAGAAAGAAATATCGTCAGAACAAAAACTGGAAAGGCACATATATTCCAACCCCATCAACTTATAGATCAGGAAAACTTTAATGGTCTCTGGTTCTCCGGTTCACAGAGATGCGGGGGTGCATTTTCCTTGTCCTTTCAGCATTTTGCTGTAATTAAATACTTTGTAGTGGGGAGAACACTGTACCTCCACAATTCACATCTATTTGGAACCGAAGAATGTGGCCCTATTTGGAAATAGGGTCCTTTTCTTTGATTAAGATGAGGTCGTTCTGGGTTAGAGTGGGCCCTAAATGCAAGAGGAGAAAAGGAAACAGAGGGGAGAGCTTTATGTGAAGACAAAAACACAGAAGGAGACGGTTACATAAAGCCAGAGGCACAGATGGGAGTTAGTTACCCTGGCAGGAGCCAACACCAGAAGCCACCAGAAATTCAAAGAGGCAAGGAAGAAGTTTGCTGCCGACTTCAGGGGAAGGATGGTCATTTTGGACTTGTAGCTTCCAGAACTGGGAGATAATGAATTTGTGTTATTTTAAGCCGCCTTGTTTGTGGTCTATGAGGGCTGCAGGAAACGAATACCCTCTCCTTACTCGTAACACTTGGAGGTTTCTCCACATTCCTTACATTACTTTAGAACAGAACTGTTCCCAGAGCAATCTCAACTGGTTTGCGTTAAATCTAAGAACTATCGGGACTGGCTCGGCGCCCGGGGCTCAATCGGCTAAGGCGCCAGCCACGTACACCTAAGGTGGTGGGTTCAAATCCTCAGCCCGGGCCTGCCAAGCAACCAAAAAATGGCCGGGCATTGTGGCGGGCGCCTGTGGTCCCAGCTACTTGGGAGGCAGAGGCAGGAGACTCGCTTGAGCCCAGGAGTTGGAGGTTTCTGTGAGCTGTGATGCCACAGCACTCTACCCAGGGCGACAGCT